>JAJHSJ010000011.1:65866247-66081510 GCA_021015155.1 Magnolia officinalis
GAATGGGTATGCAGCCCATGAGCTCCATGCAAATGTTACTGCCACCACGATTATCTTGAGTATGACATTGTCTTTAAGCATGCAGAGCAGCGCTCCCATGTCGAGAGGGAATAGGCAGTAACCCAGAAGGCTGAGACTCTGGAAGAAGATTATCTGCCCACCCTAAAATCAAACAACCATGGACTGTCTCAATCATGTGTCATGCATCTGTATGTACACCATTTTGAGGGAGGAATTATGTGATCCTTGATTGGAGTTTGTAGACATTGTCTGGTGGTCCAGATCATTGATCTGATAGGCCCTAAATTTGGGGTGCAACTCGGGTGGGTTGGGTTGGGTTGGGTTGGGTCGGGTCGGGTTTGAGGGTCGACCCAACCCAAAGTCCTCTATGCTCGACTCAACCAAACCCACCTCAACCTGACCCAAATACATGTGATTATTCCCAACCGACCTCACCCGAGACCAACCCAAATTCAAATCATGTTGGTGTTTTCCAACCTGAACTGAACCCAAAGACCTTGACAACCCAACCCAACATGACCCAAACTCAGGTTGGGCCAATCGGGTTTTGATTGACTCGAATCCAAGTTGCAGCCATAGCCCTAATCATTCTATTAGTAGCAGGCATATATATAATTAGAAATAGAAAGACAGGAGCCATCCACACTCAACTGAGAATGGGCCAGAGATTGGACAGCTAGTATTTTCAGAGGTTTTTGGGGTGTGTTTCATCCATGGTGGTTCTCCTCAGATCAATGGTATTGATCCTAAACCATGGACCCACTAGCACAAACAGAAAACCGGGAACACGATGCATATCCCATATAATTCCACTTTGCAAGGAATGGAAGCAGTCTAGGGCTAAAAGATGCTTACCAAGAGCACCACATTCAATGTGAGAACTACAGCACCAGCAGCAAGGACAGCAAATGCCACAGCGAAAACCTCCGACTGCCAAGATTTGGAAAAAATAAAAATAAAAATCAGATATAAAGTTTCTGTCAAAATGCATGTCTATGGCAGTGTCATGAACAATCCAAACATCCATTTCAGAACACAAAAATAACGTTTCCAAAATTTAGAGTCCCATCAGAAGTCCCTGGAAGTCGGATTGATTCTGATATTTCTGCAAAATCAGTCCACCTTCCACTTGGGCAAATCAGGAAGGGGGGAAATGCATAAGGTTCGCTCCTGCTTTCCCGTTTTCTCCACTCCAAATCCCAAGTGAGATGGCCATAAAGGCTACCCTTGTGGCCGTTGCAATACGGGCCATAATGACCATTAGGACCTCTGATAGTACACACACACACACACACACACACACTCACTTAAGGAAAAAATGTATAGGCCCCATATCAGTCCATTATGGTCCTGTATCAGCCCATTACGCGCCCGTAACAGCTGTTACAGGGCTTCTTCTTTTTTTTTCCAATTCAGGCATTACAAACCTGTACCGAGTAATAGGTACTACTGTTACGTAACTGTTTTTTAATAACTTGCCAGATGGTGAACCGATAAAATTCAAACATTTACAGTTGAGCTTTTCCAGAGATGAGATGCATGGTGTAGATGTCCCAAATCCTAATGGCTTTTTATGACTGATCTAGTACTATTGCTTTTCACAGTTTATTTAGAGAGATACAAGAGTTCTTTGTACTATATCTGATTAAGATTCTCATCAGGGAGGAACCATAGGGTACTATGTATCAGGAAACATGTAGTTTGATTACAATCAGGATTCCTTACATATGGGTCCCAAGGTGTGTGTGGGTCTCACCATTATGTAAGACCCACATTCACTCCATCCATCATGTGAACCTCCTCAAGTTCTCCAGGGAGCCCAAAAATCATGCTGATCCAAGACTCAAGTGATCCTCACTATGTACAATCATGCTCAAAACCTATATGATTGTGTGGTGTGGCTGACCTAAGTTTTGGAATAGCCCGGTTTTGGGGGGTGCTTATTCATCCTAGTGCCATGCACCTTTTGAATGGATTGGATGTCATATAAAAAGCAGGGTGCCCCCACATGCAAACCGAAAGTTTTTAATGGTGCCATCCCCATTCGTACTGTTCCTTGTGTGCATTCACCATTCTTTATTATCAGCCTACTTATTGGGATATGGTATGAACTTAAAGGGGCGCGCCTTATGACAGATTGGATGTGGGCCCTACATCAAAGCAAACCCAGATACTGCAATGTACAATAGGCTTATCCTAGAAATAACAGGCCTATAATACTATTATATAAAATTATTGAAGCGACGGATTGATAAAATAAAGCCTAGTGTTATATCACACAGATGCATTTGTGGAAAATGGTCTATAAGTCTCAACATTCCAAATGTATATCAGAACATAGTCAATGATCAAAGTGTAGGAACACAATTTCAGCTCGCCCAAATTAACTATCGTGATTACAAATGACACACAAACTAGATCATGTGATCCAGATTGAAAACTGTACGGTGGTCAACTATCCAGTTAACATTGGTGGGGCCCATGGTTCGGTAGCCCAAACCATTGACCTGATGGTACTCAACCTGGATGAAGTATGCAACCCCCAGATTACAAGACCCCAACCCCTCAATAGATGGATGAGGTTTAAAAAAGATACAGTAACAGTCCACATTTAATGTAAAAAGAAGGCCCAAGTAATGAAGGGTCGGGATCTTCAACGTAGCAGATTTCCAAGGCATGCAATGAAGGCCATCAGATCAGAAGTATGGACCACCAAATCATGGGCCTACACATAAGAAATCCTATATATTAGCAAATTATACATTCTAATATTCACTGATCAGCAGCATGCCATAGTCCCTCATCAGAACCACCAGTGTTTTCTTCATAGATTCATGAGAAACAAGGGACACATGAAAAGATACAGACAATCAGCAGTAATACTAGGCTATCGAAAATGTGCTCGACCTGACATAGAAACATCTATAAACCAATGAGGGACTCCAAGAAACACCTGACCAATGGGAAAATTTTGTACAACCAATTAGAACAGAGAAAATGGAAAACTAAAAATAGGAATCCGGCCCACCATCATCAGAAGCTGGGAGACGTGCATACACCGACTCTCCTAGCACGCATCATGAACAAACTTCAGAATCTTGCCCATGAAGGCTTAGTGCACTGTGCACCAACTTTCAGATACCAGAACTGAACTTATTCAATAAAGAGGGATGGAAATATGTATATGAGGAACCACATCAGGCTTGTTGTGCCTCGAAAAGAATAATTTTGCTAATCTCACACACACACGCACGCACGCACGCACACACACACATTGCAGGTTGGGTTGACTCGAAGACTTTATTCTACTTGACTCGATATTTAATAATTAAATTAGGAATCATATTACTATAATTATAGATTCTTAGAAATGGTACGAGTATAAAAATAGCCAAGTTAAATCATAACAGCTGAAGTTCTTGAAAGTTAAAAAATTCGAAATAATAGTCTCGATATCCAGCAGGTTGGGTTGACTCGAAGACTTTATTCTACTTGACTCGATATTTAATAATTAAATTAGGAATCATATTACTATAATTATAGATTCTTAGAAATGGTACGAGTATAAAAATAGCCAAGTTAAATCATAACAGCTGCAGTTAGCCTGCTGGTAGACACTGTTTCCTTGACTACTTGAGGTCATGAGCACACTAGCAAGGTTCATAGTGACTTGGCTCGATTTCTGGCCAATTCAAGTTGACTCAGCCACAAGTTGAGCCACCGAGTTTTAGAACAATGCTTGAAAGATGCATTACCTACTTCAAGAATGTTTGAGTTGAAGAACTAAACACCCTCTCCAAATGAATTGAGATTAGACTGTTCTTGCCTTCCGTGCATCTATGGCTAGCTGCATAAGCAATTATGCAGATTGAGGGACTCAAAAAGGTCTCAAGTACAAGCTCAAGTAACAAGACTATTCCTGCCAAAACATCTCTCTAGCATTTTCAAAACACTCAATGCAACTAAGGAGGGAAAATGAAGACCAAATGCAAAAGCTTGCAACCCGAAGGTGCAAGTTCCTAAAACAACATTTATGAGGCACCTAAAGAACTGTTAAAGTCAGGAGTGCTTAAGGTTGGCCATGAGATAGAGGTATTGGAAATGGAAGGGACGAAAAGAGCAGAGAGCACTAAAAAAAAGATGAATGATGAGGGTTAAGAGTATACGAGGTTTGGTAACCAGGAAGGTGTTCCTAAAAAGCCAGATCTAGAAAAAAAAAAAAAAAAAAAAAAAAAAAAAAAAAAAAATCATCATTATCCACCATCGCTGATAAGATCTTCCCTAGAGAAACTTCATTTTATAGTATAATTTTTCATTTTCATCTCCTCTACCAAATCTAAGCTTTTGGTAGAATGGTAGCTAAGCTACAAACCTAGCATCATCTCACATGCTGAAAATCGTCTGTGAGGTTAGTGGGTACACATTGGGCCCATAGTCCAATGATCCAGACCATTGATATCATGACCCATGCATCCAGACCATCATACACTTCAGTCCCCAAATCCATTGATCCATACCGTTGATATTATGATCCATCCATCTAGACCGTTGTACACATGGGGCCCATAGTCCACTAATGCAGACCACTGATATTGTGAGATGAGTTTACACTGATCCAAACTATTAATACTGCCAAACAAGTGTCCAGTAATCTGGACCGCACAAGGCCAACACAAAAGATAACCTATAAAAATGTTTCCCTCAAACTCAAGAATTCTTCATTTCCAAACCCATTACTACCACCCCATATCCATTTGACCAAGACATCCAGTTTCCATCAGATATCCGCCATGATTCCTGAACAAGAACTAGGAATTTCAGCAAGCCCAAAACAGCGACAGCAACAGGATTTCACAGGAAAAGAAATTTGTTGTAAAGGAATCCATCATTATGCGATTGAACAGCTATGGCCACTTGAGCAACATTGCAGACCAATCAAAACCAGACTACAAACAAGGTAACGGCTAAGTTCGATTGGTGATCAAGTGCCAAAGGTTGCCGGCCATCAGAACATAGAAACAAGAATGTTGCAATCATGGTTGTCGTTAGCATGCTAGAACCCATCAACTTGAAGAAGAAAGTAAGAGGTCTTCATCTTCTTCTACTATGAGAATAATAACATAGCCCTTTGACACTCAACTTTCGGCTGCCAACAGCTCATTTGAACTTCCTCCATGAGAAGAGATAGCACCATTCATCTTTCATGTACTTAACGGTGCACCATATGTGTAAACGAGAAAGATGCATGAACAACAACCATGTCGGCCATTGGTTTGGGCCAATGAAAGTGCCAACAAGGCAATGGGTTTCTTACAGGTATTAGGAAATTAAAGAAAACTATATGTTGACACTGGATAAAAAAAAAAAAAAACGCTTTTCCAAAATATGTTGCAGTTGGACAGAGCAGAAGGGTTGATTTCGAGTCAAGGGATGATGGATTAAACAATCTTTGATCAGTGCATTTCATAACCCATTGGAAAGCTTATTCAATTCTCTTTCATACAAAATTTGAGTTTACTCCGATCCGATTAGTATCGAGAGAGATCCGGTCTAATTACTAAAACTGTTGAAGCTGATCAAGGGAGCAATGTGGGTCACGCACTAAGAGCTTTAGGGAGATATTTTGTGGGTTAAATGGCATTTAATGGTCATGATTTATAGCTAGATGAAAAGATCATCCAATTATTTTTTCAACGAGCCCAAGAACACCTCAAACAGATTAGTATTGAGGGAGATATGCATGTTTTTCCAGGACTGTGCAGTGATTCCTGCAAATGACGTTTTAATTGAAGATAGGTCATTTGATTAACCAATCAGAAGATGATGCCACATAGCACTCCAATGAGTGGGATTCACCCGAACCCCTTGAGTAGGGCACAACTATCATTTTGGATTAAGTGAATCAATTACACATGCCATGTAGCGTAAGAGTCCCCTTAGTTGCCTATATAACTAGCTCTCTGCTTATATAGGCAGCTAAGGTCCTCATAGCAGATCATGACATTCGTCAATAGCCAACCAAAAGGTCCTTCAAATAGCAAACTGTCATAATCTTCTACAACAGATCAACCTGCTCTTCAACTAATCATCTTCAACTTACCTTCAACAGCTGAGCTTCAACTGATCTTCAATCCATCTTCATCTACTTCTCTTCATCTTCATCTGCTTTTCTTCTTCAATTGCTATTAGATTGTTGATCATTCAAAGGTTGCTGGTCATGATTTAGATGCAGGTTGCTGATCACAATCCAGTTCAGATCGCTGGTCATTCTCTTCAGATTGCTGGCCATCCAGTGCAGATTGCAGCTCACTTCAGATCATTGGTCATCCAGTGCAGATTGCAGCTCACTTCAGATGCAGATTGGAGCAGATTTCTATGGCAGGTAACAGCAGATTTCCATAGTTGATTAAAGCTCAATTGCATAGCTAATTGCAGCTCATTCCCATGTCGGATTGTTGATTACTATCCATTAACACCCGCTATCCACAGCTAGATTGCTGGACAATTTTAATAGCTGATTTCTGTACATATGTTGCAGCTGTCCATGTAGCTATCCCTATTGCTGTCCTTGTAGCTGTCCAGATTGCTATACTATCATAGTTGCTACTATACTAACTATAGCTGCTGCTATACTATCATAGTTGCTGCTATACTAACTATAGCTGCTGCTATACTATCATAGTTGTTACAATATTAGTTGCTGCAATGCTATTCATTGTATTATATCAATTGCTAACCATTATAATATATCAATCGCTAGTCCATTGTGTTGTATTAATTGATACTCTCTGCATGATATCCTCCATATGATATAATCCATATGCTACTCTCTATAGGATGCTTTCCCCATGATGCCCTGCACATGATATCTCTATATTATTTTGTTGTCTCTACTATTTATAGCTACCCACTCTCTCTCTCTCTCACTCTACTGCATAGCTAGTCTATTATATTGAAAATCATGCAAGCAGCTTGAAGATCATGACAGCAACTTGAAGATCATGATGACAGAATGTGGATCGTCGCAGAAGATGAACAATCGATCGTGCTGATTATGATCAACAATTGAAGAAGCAGATGATGATCGACAGTTGAAGGAATGATGATCTGCAATTAGCAATTGAAGAAGTAGATGAGCGGCAATTAACTATTAGTAATCTCAAATCCGAGATCTTCTATCTCAGATCTGAGATAAAAATAGAGAAAGTGAGAGAGGGAAAATGAGAGAAACAGATAGAAAAGGGAATGAAATGAGACTCCCCTATCAAATGAGATGATTCTACTTTTATAAGCAACCAAGGAGACAATTATGCCACACGACTCACCCTGATTGGTCAACTTAATCCAAAATAACAGTTATACCCCACTAAGGAGTTGGGGTAATTGTTGTATCCCACTCACTGGAGTGCCACATGGTGATGTCTAATTCGTTAAGATTGAATGACCCATCTTCAACTACAATGTCATTTACAGGCTGCACTACACAGTCGCAGGAAAACATCCATATCTCCCTCAAATGTTGATTTGTTTGAAATGTTCTTAGGCTCGTTGAAAAGATAATTGAATGAGCTTCCATCTAGCTATAAATCATGACCATTGAATATCATTTGACCAACCAAACACAGCCCTAAAGCTCACAGTGGCATAGCCCATACTATTCCTTTAATCAACTTCGCACAGTTACAGTAATCAGATCGGATCTCTCGATACTAATCATATTGGAGTAAACTCAATTTTGTATGAAAGAGAACAGGCAAGCTTTCCGACAAGCTCTACAACACGCTAATCAAAGATCATTTAGTCCATTATCCCCTGACTCGAAATCGACCCCTTTGCGCTATCCAATTACAACATCTCTTGGGAAAGAGATTTTCCCAATGCGGTGGTGTCAACAATATCCTATTAGGCAGTCTGCATGTGAACGAAACAAGAGGAGAAATGAGTTTTTGCATCTTTGCGCTTACTACATGGTCCACACCATCAAGGCATTTCGTCATTTTCAAAAAGAAGTATGGTTGTTAGGCTATTTGAACATAAAGTCATAAAATCATATGCTTCCCATAAAACGTGAGCATTAACCTGGGCAGTTTGGTTTAATTATGCCATAAACAAGAGGCAGTACATAAGATCCCTATATTCTTTTATTAGCAATAAAATAAAGAACATATGTCATAAATAATCCTGATGCAAATTGAAGACAAGTTAGATATTGGCTGTTCAATTGGACGGAAAAGTTCAAGAAATTTCTCAAGAATCACAACAAGTTATTCTATAAAATTACAGGAAATGTGACAATCAGTAATTTAATGCCGAACAAGATGCAGGTCTTACCTTTTTCACCGATGCCGACCACGACAGGATAAGACCGAGGAAGACGATGAAGAAAAATGGCCCCCAAAGGTCCCAATCCCTCAAAGCTTTCCCAGGGTCTTCACGATTTGGGTTTGGGAAAACCACCAGTTTCAAATTGCTGACGATTCGGGACATGTCTCTCTTCACGGTATCCCACACAGGCTCAGTTAGAGTGTCAGCAGGCGAGCCAAACCCGCTGGCCGCAATATTCTGCCGAGGATCAGCAGGTTGAGGAGGTGGGACAGGTATGGGTGTAGGCTTCTGAAACGCAGACGGAATGTTCGATGATGCCATGAAGGGCGACGTTGAAACGGGAATGGAAGCCCGAGGCGGGCTCGGGGGTCTGGCAGGCGAAACCGTCATTGGCCCAAATCGGACACTGGCATGTATGAGGTTCTCAATCTCATCAACATCAGATTGGGAAGTAGAGTGGAGGGGGGTGGTATTGTTTTGGGACATTGCTGTTTTGATGGGTGAGAATTGGATTTCCCAAAACCAACAAAACCAACTAACTCTTTCAGAGACGAAATCAAAATCGGCATAATCTCATAAAACATGTAAATCTAAGAACATGAAGTAAGCAACATATCGGATTCTGAATTTGATGAAAATTCAACAAAAATCAAATGTCAGATGAAACAAGTATCAGGAAAATAAAAAAGAAGCAAGAAAGAAAGAGTGGTAACAACAACCTTAAGGGCATGTTTGGAAACATGAATTCCAATTTTTGAGTTCTTGTTTAGATAGCGAGTGGAAGTATCATATTACTTTCACACAAGTTACCTAATTTCTTATACCAAGAATGCAAATTATTGTTACCTTAAGGGATCAGCGAAATGATTGCTTGCTAGAATCAATATCCAAACAACCCAAATTGTCACAGCAAAGGAAAAACACTTTTCTATTGTTTGGCATGGAATCCATGTTTCCGAACATGGCCAAAATGATAATGAAAATAGTCTAACCATGAAGTCATGTTAGGGATGCTGATCTTACTTGTGTGGAACAGGGCACACATGTATGAGACCAGGTCTGCTCATAAGGTGGACCCCACCATGTGCATGACCATGTCTAGTCGGAAAATCTTAACCACTAGATTGAGGAAAAATGATGAGTGGTTAAGAAGAAGTAGACTAACTAATGCAGTGGCATTTTCACACCAGGCTTGAGTGGGGTTACCTGTGGGATGCAAGAGCACACTCGGGGTGGGCAGCCCGTGTGAGGTAGGTGGCTTGTGTGAGGCGGGCCCCACCCGTGTGAAGCAGGTGGCTCGTGTGAAGCAGAACCCAAGGGTCCATAATCAATGCTCGAATCCAGACGTAAGGAGTATTGATCTCACTCATGTAAAAGGGCACACATGTATGACACCCTGGTCCACTCCCCAAGTGGGCCCCACTGAGTAAGTAACCACCTGACTTAAGGAAAAAGATGGACAGTTAAGTGGGACCGGAATCATCTACAACACTTAACATGTTTTATATGCCAATCCACTCTGTCCATCAGGTGGGAACCATTATTTGAACTGTACATGCAAAAGATCAGCCTGATTAAAAAACTCTGATGGGCCACACCAATGGGAACAATGTAAAACTGCTCCTAAAACCTCTAAGTTCACACGGTGGGGCCCGCCGGATATTTGGATCAGGCTGGTTTTGGTAATTGCACTGAATCATGGTGAGTTACACCTGATTAACGGGTTTGATGGGAGATGCACACCATGGTAGCCACACACACACACAAACCTATGGTTGGCATCCCATCCCCCATTGCTCCGTGGTGCGGCCCACCCGAATTGTGAATCTTGCTGATTTTTTTGCCTAGGTCCTAGAATTGAGGATAGAACCTGATGGACGGAGTGGATTTTACATATACAACATGGTGGGACCCACGAGTTAGATTGTAAAGATTCCAGGTCGATTAAGCATAAGCGAATCAACTGTCGGTCTACATTCGAAGCTCGAATCCATACATCGGGATTGTCCACACGACCTGATCTTCATAGACATAGTCCCATCTACGGTGGGGCCCGTCTAGTGCACGGCTCAGATCTCACATAAGCGTACCGCAATCGAAGTGCACGTTGAGATCAGCATTCCCGTAATTCAAAAACCAGATTGCAAATTCAATAGAAAATTATCAAAAATAAAAACGGATCGCAGAAAATCACCATAAAATTAAAGAAAAATCGGAAAAATCGACCTGATGAAAGAGAGAAAAGATCTCAACCGTCGGAAAAATGAGAAAACCAGGTGTCATTTTCCATGAAAATGGCGTCAATGACGTGTCAAATGGGAAATGAGGAGAATGACATGCGAAGATCTGAGCAGGAAATCGGAAATGAGGAGAGGAGGAAGAGACAGTACCAGAAAGTAGTCGGATTGTTTTCTGTCCGTCGCGATGGACGGATTTCCTCTTCCTGTGATTTTCTTTACAGAGAAGAGAATGGCAGGGAAGACGAGGAGCTTCCGTGTATTGAGGGGGGAGTTAGTTGATACTCCGGCTAAGTACGACGCTTGATACGCAGCAACTAGAAATTGCACACGTGGCATACATTCACTCAAATTAAACGGACTATATGTGGGCCCCACTGTCTCTATAAGATTGGTTTGAGTAATCGTAACTTCTGATTTGTGGACACTAGTTTGTTGAAACAGAACCATTGGACAATTTCCATTTTTAATCCGTCCGTTAAATGACCAGCAAAAGCAATCCGACCGTCGAATAATCAAATTATCTTAATTTTTGTTTCTTGATAGAGTCATTTTGAATTATTTGTATGTCACGTATGCAAGTTCTAACTTACTAATCTCTAAAACTGCCTGCGTATCATCCGTCCACTCTGGCGGAGTAACATCCAGATCGTTGATTTTATGCACCATACTTCGGATGGGGCATGAGTCAAAAATCTCCAAATTTGATCAATGGCCCAGATAGACCATTAAAAGATAAAGCAGCTGTTCGGATAAGGCCAACGGCTTGATGTCTCAGCTGCAAGGCGTGTGAGGATCGACGGGAATGCTGAAAGTGGGCCGGATGGCCTGAGCCTGACCCAGGATTACTTGATTGGGCTGGCCCAGGATCAGGCCCATGTGAATGTTCTCAATCCATCAATTCATCAGGTGGGCCACATCAGCTTGCAAGATGAATGTGTTGCCAAACCAATGATCTGAACGGAATACTTTGTTGCGTAGCACATATGTATAGTCATAGACCAGACCCAACCTGATTTAAACGGCTACTAAGCATTATTTTTCTAACGGATCCAAAATGGCAGACGGAACTTGATGTAGAGGGGGTCGCGGATAATTTCATGGCTAAGATGATCTAAAAAAGGCCTGATTAGAGATGGAGATGATCTGGACCATCAAAACATAAAACGGATGTATATATCTCGCAAATAGGTATGAGCTATCGGACATACATACGTGCTTATGGAGTAGGACGAGCTATTTTAGCCACCCAACCTTGCCATGCCGCTGAATTTGTGAAATACCATCAGATCGACTGTTAACTTCTTATTTTAATTTCATATTTATTATTTATATTAAGTTTTAGTTTGAGTTTAACACTTCGTTAGTTAGGCTTTAGGAGTCGCCTCCAACATTAAAAGTGTTTAGAATAGTTGGGCTAACATCATGGTTAGCTAAACAGTGCACTTACTATTTTTGGCCGAAAACCATGCGCACTAGTGAGAATCATGATCGTTTATAAATAATGAGTTTATTATTTATAGTAAATCACAATTTCTAATAAGTTTACTATTTATAGTAAATTGTAATTTTTAAAAGTTTAGTTATAGTTTAATGCCGAAACTTCTCCTCAGGTTTGTAGCCTTATTTAAAGAGCTGTAATATCATTTTTCATTATCAATAAAATTATTTTAAATATTTTAGAATTATTTTTATTTTCTTTTTCTCGTGAATTTTAGGTTTCCTGTGAGGAGTCTAAATATGTTCTTCGGAACAGTTCTACCCCGAGGAAGACTCTGCTCAACCTCATCTCCTTCCCTGCGTCAGAACTGGACCTGATTTCTAAACAGGTCTAAGAAATTGGATCCAGACCTTTTAATATTGGATCAGGCCCACTGGATACTCTGAACCCTGTGGCCATTGATAACCCTACCAGAAGTTCAGCTGGGTACTTGACTAAAGGGCTGGGCTGGGCTTTCACCCAGATCAAATGGGCCGAATGTGGCTCCAGTCATTTCAGACCCGAGTTTATAGGCCTGGCTCAAAAGACTAGGCTCATGGGAGCCATATCTGGATAAAATATTGTTCCAAACTCATCCTTATTCGGTGGAATCGCAACCGTGCGGTCCATATATGACTGGAAGATGATGAACGGTCTAGATCACCAAAGGATGGGACCCACCTATACAGTTGTTGGGCCAAAGAAAAGTTCCCTTTGGTACATCTAAAAGTCACAAATCCATAAACCAAAAACTGAAAGGTAGGCAACGTTTTTTGGCACACCCTATCCATGGTGGGCCCATTAGATCAACGGTCTGATCAATAAACCATGACCAGGAGTTAACGCAGGCTTGTTCTGATTAATGTAGCCAATTATTCAACGGTCTAGATCATTAATCTGCTGCACCTCATGATGGATGGAACATATCCCAACACTCTCCACCGTAGGAAAATCTCCAACCCTTCGATTTGTTGCCTCCCAGTAAACGGTCCATATTCAAATAGAAAATCTTCCCATGGTCTATCTACGGAGGATGCAACATATCAATGGTTGGATTACCGATCCGTGGGCCCCACTTTATAGCACTCGCTCACTCTCACCGAATAAGAAGAACATATGATATGATACATTTGATCAAAAGAATAAGAAGAACATAACCCTATAATCAACGGATATGATACATTTTAGATGGTTTGAGCTGATCAGTGACGTTGAAATACTGCAAGGTCCGGATCCACTTTCCCTGATCTTTAAGTCGATGGACGGCGATCGTATCCGCCACGAACTCATGCGAGCATGCATCCCTACTAACGTTGAGTGGATAGTCGTACATCGCAGGCTTCGCATTGTACCGGTTCTTCCCACGTCCGCCTTCCTGTAGCCACTCTCCAACGACTTTATCTTCATGGCCCACCGAATGATTCTTGGCAATCTCGGACGATCCTATCCATTCAATCAAATCCCATGAGAGAACATACCCCATACCCGACATGTAATGCCCGATCGGGTCCATTTCACGACATGGGATTACAAAACCATAGTACATATCTTGCCTTGGCAATGGGATTAGCGATTCTACCAACGGATCTAACCTAAAATAAATATCGTCGTCGGCTTTCATTACGTAATCGTACGGATAATCATGACCGTCGATTTTGTCGAGTATGTTGGGCAGGCTGGATAGGTAAGTGTAGGTCTTGCCGGCGTTCATGTTCTCGGTGCAATTGAGGATGATGATGTCGTTGTGGTGCATGATCTCGAGTGCAACGAGGACCGTTTGATCTTCTTTGGTGAGGTTGCAAAATACGAACTTCAGGTCTACTTGGGCATTTTTGGGGGATTGGATGCCGTAGACGAGGCGGAGGAGGTTGCGGCGTTCGTAGTGGTCTGGTCGGGTTAGGACTCCGATGAGAAGACGGAGAGTGGAGCGTGAAGGGGATTGGAAATGGATGGAGGTATTGGATTGGGTGATGTTGGATAGATTATGGAATTGGATCTTGTTTGTGGATGAAAAGATGCAAAGGAGAGTTATGAATAGGAATGGAGAGAGTGTAAGAGCGGTTTTTCGGGAAGAAGGTGATGGTTCGTAGAGTGTCCTCATCTTCATTGTAGGGACTGGATGTGGGTCTTGAGAGAGTTTAATGGTGATAAGGGTCTTGAGAGAGAGAGAGAGAGAGAGAGAGAGAGAGAGAGATGAGTGCATGGTGTTTGGTATTGGAAATTTGGAATGCAAAGCATTCTATGTTCTGTGAGGCCCACCGTAACCTACGGTTACCAGGAATCCATGCAAACCCTAAGTGATGTGGGGCCCACCGTGATTTTTATGTTATATCCACTCCATCTATCGGGTTCTACAGTCTGTGATGGGATGAGATACAGAAAATTGAAGCAGATTCGAAACTCAAGTGGGCCACACCATAGGAAACAGTGGGGATGGCAAACACCCACGGTTGAAACCTTTATGGGGTCCACCGTAATTTTTTATTCCATCCAACTCGTTCATAAGGTGTTTCTCACCGGGATTAAGAGGAAAAAATACATATCATCCTGATATAAAACTTCTGTGGCCCCCAACAGTATCTCAATCTTGAACTTTCAATACACTTTTTTTTCACGTAGTGTATCCCATTTGAGTTTTATCTGCCTGATTTTTAAAATTAGGTCAAAAATGGACAGGAAAAACTGATAGACGGAGTGGATATAGTATATACATTCTTATGGGTCCCACAGAGCTTAGGGTTACAGGGAATTCCTGTATTCCCGAGTTATAGGGAAGTCACGTCCTACTTTCTGGTACTAACGCAATGCTACGATTCTCGTGTGCTTTCTAGTCGTCCATTATTTATTTATTTTTATTTTTTTCTTAGTTCGGTGGAGACGCTTTCTAGTCGTCTATTTTGACTTGTCTTTGATAGTGGGTTTGGCGAAGGTTGTATTATTATTTTTGAATTTTGGACAAGTTGTTGGTGGATTATCAGCTTTACACGTGGCACAACGTATGGCATTCAGGACCGTTGAGATCGTGAGGCCCGTTGATGGATGGAGAATGTAGCCAGAAAATCACAATAATTGGACATCCTAACCATCGATGGGTAGTTATAAAATGGACGGGACATCTTAACCATCCATGGGTGGTTACGAAATGGACGGTCAACATAAAGTGGTCAGCAATCAAAATTCAACGGGTAAAACCGGACGGTTGAAATTGTAAAATCAGTGTGATTTTTGCAAAACAAAATCAAGCTACTATTTCAACGGTTTATATTACGATAACTACTAGTTAGATGTCAATTAATCGAATAGTTAGAGCAATATTTCCACTAATAGCCATTAATATATGAATCATTTGAAGTGGGCCTATCATCTGAAGTGGGATGCCACTATGTGTGAGTACTTAATGATGTACTAAATCTTATTCGCGTTTCAAGGATATCTTTCGCCTCATTTCATTTGAAGACACGTCACCTAATAAAAGTAGAATGATGCGAAGCCATACACACATCTACTAATCAAACGCAGTGATGAATGACACGTGGCCCTAATATGCGTGGCACGCGTAATCGAGCTAGCATGTTGAGAAGGTTATAAAAAGGCCCACCGAAATAAGAATCTTATCATAAATCTATATATGCTTAATGAGGCTGTCTCACACATTCCAAAATGTGGTCGGGGGACGATCGATGCTCTCGCAAAAATTATGAAAGTTTGAGAAGCAGATTCTTCCAAGATGAATGGGAACCAAGGATATTGCGATGGATCCGGACCCCAATAAGACTAATCTCATAAAATTTACGAATCCT
Organism: Magnolia officinalis; assembly: GCA_021015155.1. Lineage (NCBI taxonomy): Eukaryota > Viridiplantae > Streptophyta > Magnoliopsida > Magnoliales > Magnoliaceae > Magnolia > Magnolia officinalis. Next base: position 65,882,111 of record JAJHSJ010000011.1, read on the forward strand.
TGCAGTCACACTGGTAAGAGATCTAAAAATCTGCTTCCGATCTGCGAAGACCTCTATGGCTAGGTTGAGATAATCAAAGAACAATTGTGCACCGTGATCACCAAGGATCCTAAACCAGCAAGTAAATCCAACGAGAGTTTGCCTCTTCATAGCCTATATAAGGAGCACGTGATGAAGAGCTCCACATCCACACCAAATGCAATTTCTCATACACAATGCAGCGTTGCTTATCTTAAATTAGTTCCTTTTCACTTCTATATAGCCACACTACAGAATATTTGAAGTTTAGATTAGCTTAAATTGTTATTGTCTAGCGTCATCGCTACAGTACACTTGGTATGATAAATATTCATGACCTACCGTCATCGGATTCCCGATCAACTGAGTTCTTACTTGAAAGATCGCAACTCAGTCACATTCTACTAATCATCTACCTTGATTGTTTATCCACATAGGCGATCACAGGTATTTATTTTTCATTTATTTCTCTACTTACTATCTTTATCTACTGCTTGTATTGATCTTCAAATACATATTAATAAAACCTTCAAATACATATTAATAAAATCACTATTTTTTAGCCTTCAATTTTTAATCTATCCATTGTTTTTCTATTGAAAAATACAAAATTCACTATCATTGGTGAAAGAAAAGTCTTTAACGCAAGGAAAAAACAATCCATTCAAAATGATTAACCCATATCCTTCTAAAATAGTCTCATCACTATAACTGTCGATCGCTAAGAAGGCAGTTAAGCCATTAAATTTGGTCTTAATCGGCCTAGCTAAACACAAGAGGCACCAACATTCAATTGAACTCGGGTTAAAGACTCTGACACACCCACACTTCCCTAATCGCATTCATTTAACCTAATACAAGCCTTTGTTAACACGTGCGGCTTCATGTTTGATTGAATTGCGCAAACAATACCATGATCATTCTGATTGTGTGGGGAATTTATGATAGTCCATGCAAATAGATATCGAGAAAATATTGTATGCAGGATTTTATTAAAAAATTTCAAAATGTCACTCTAATTTTACATATTTTTAGAAAATCAATTCCATCCGTATTTTTAGCCACACCCCATCATAATGTTCAGTTTGAATATCCTTGTGCTCACAAAACCTGGAAAAATCACATTCATACATATAAATTCAAACATAGAAAAATCTCAATATAATTCAAATAACCTAATCTTCTAGTTCTAGAAAAGTCTTTTAATACTGATGTAAAGAATGCCATCATTGTATGGAATTTCTTGTTTGTCGGGATGGACCAAAGTGGTTGACTTCCATCACAGCCGTCCGTGTGTCCATACTGCAAATGGTAGTGGTATTACACCGTACGTTAACTGTAGCTTGGGCAGCACTACTTCAACCCTTTCACCTACCAAAGGTTCTTTTTGGTCAACTTGCTGATGAATTAGGCAAGCTTACACCAACACAGCATTTGAAAAATTATAATAATAAAGGTGATAGAGTGATAGTTTAATACTGCTTTTTCGACCATTGTAAATATTCACCGTACATCTAGCATTTGTGGACATCAAACCAGATAATCCATATGTTTGTCGATGGAACATAATCAAAATATCACACTGATTGAATGATCCCATCCATCCAAATTGGTGGCTATCAAATGGACGGCTGAAAGTGAAATGATAAGTAGGTCCAAGTCCAACTGAGGAAAATAGATGGTTATCCATCAATAAGGTAGCCTTCTTTTTTTATATCCATCCGTTTACAAGCCATGAAAAGAACGGTTAGATTCTCTCATAAAAGTGAGTACTTAAGAGTATATGCATCAATGATCTCAACCATCCATTTTATAGGCGATTGATCGAATATTAGAATCATATTTTTGTTCGCATAAGTTTTTCAACAGGTGGGCCATAGTTTTTTATTTTCTTTCATTCCTCGACCGTGCCACATGTACAAAAGAGATAGATTGTTAAGGGTATAAAAAGAACTGTCCCCTTGTTTTGTAATAAGAAACGGCCCGATTTTTAGGTCAGAAGATCGAAACATATTGAACAGCTTGTTGGAAATCTCCTCATATGCACGTGTGCCATACTCCACACGTGTTTGCATGTGGATGGGAGGACTCTACAGACAAATGAATTTACAAACACCATGAGAGTATACCAACATCAATAGAATCTCAATGTTATTGATTTCAAAGCATCTGATTAAAAAATAAAAGAAAAGACTATCATTATTCTTTGATGAATTCATGAACCAATGGTCCACATTCAATGGGCAAAATATCTGCCTATGGGTGGTTACAATCATTCATATTTATCTCATGGTCCATCCACAACAGAGACCTGGCTTGAATACATGCAGCAACCTCAATAAAATCTCGTTGTTATTAATTTCAAGACATCAATCAGAAGAATTGAGAAAGATTATCAACCGTGCATTAAGGGATATGGTACATTTTAGATGGTTTAAGCTGATCCGTGACGTTGAAATATTTCAAGGTCCGGATCCATTTCGCTTGATCCTTGAGCCGATGGACGGCGATCGTGTCCGGAATGAACTCATGCGAGCACGGGTCCACGGCGACATCGGCCGGGTAATTGTACATGGCCGGCTTGTTATTGTACCTGTTCTTAGCCCGACCACCTTTGTGTAGCCACTCACCGACCATCCGGTCCTCCATCCCAACCGTTCGATTCTTGGGTATGTCCGATGATCGGATCCATTCGACTAGATCCCACGAAAGCGTGTATCCCATACCCGACATGTAGTGCCCGAAAGGGTTCATTTCACGACATGGGATCACGAAACCATGATACATGTCCTCTCTTGGCAATGGCATTAGTGAATCCACCAATCGATCCAACCTTAAGTAGATGTCATCGTCGGCCTTCATCACGTAGTCGTAGGGACGATCAGAGCCGTCTATTTGATCGAGTATGTCCGGTAAGCTAGAGAAGTATGTATATGTCTTACCATTGTTCATGTTCTCAGTGCAATTGAGGATGATTATATCGTTGTAGCGCATTATCTCAAGTGCTACAAGGACCATCTGATCCTCATTGATGAGGTTGCAAAACACAAACTTCACGTCCACCTGCACGTTCGCCGGAGATTGTATGCCGTAGACGAGGCGGAGCAGGTCGCGACGTCGGTACTTGTCAGGCAGTGTCATGATTCCGATGAGTAGCCGGAAAGCAGGCCTTGGAGTTCCAGCTGGGGAGAGATGGGAGCTGTAGGTGACGTTGAGAAAGGAGGAAGGTCGGTTGAGGTCCACTAGATTTTGAAGGTGGATCTCGTTTATGGACATCATGAAGAAATGGACGATCGCGACCAGTAGGAAAGAGGACAGCCCGATCATGGCCCGATTGAAAGAAATCGACCATTGGATGGGAGCCGGCTTCATGGATGGTGATAGAACTGGTGCAAGGATGATGAGAGGGTTAGATTCTAACAATAAGAAGAAAATGGCTATTAGATGGACTCATGTGGCAAACCATGCACGTTCTAACCTTCACGTAAAGCAATGCTTTTGTAGTAGCCCATGTTGACCTGATAAAGAGAATTTTCTGTATGCAATGTTTGTATACTAACTATCACATACAATGCTTTATTTCCCAGCAATGGTTGCTTTTGTAGAACATTTAAGCCGTTGAGAATGTGGGCTACACCATAGAGAACATCTGGGGATAAAATCTTACTAATCCAACCATCAGTTTGACCACACCTGGATTTGGATGCTGTACATTGATTTCAACGGTGAACTGATGAGTGGAATAACCTGATTTTCACCCCCATCTGATCTTTATCGTGCGGCCCACCTTTTACACGGATCTGATGTTATGGAAACGTGACACGTTGGCTGGAAAGAAATTGCTTGTATGTGAAATTTCTCATACGGAGTTGTGTGTGAGCATATTCCTTTGGAAAAGGTGGACGGTTTGCTTGCATTCTTACCAAATGGGGTGAGATTCCGTTTATGCCCATGAGATGATGGAAATATTATACTTTTGAGTCTTAGACGAGGGCATTTTAGTCATTTTAGGTTCTCCGTATGCCAAAATTGCATCCCTTTGCATGTGACCGTTGATAGAGAAAGGGATATTTAACTTTGAGAAATGATCAAGCGTCCTAGTTACGTTGGGACACTTGGACGGTCCAATCATGTCCATTAGCTCCAGCACACATTCGATGGACGACCGTGAAAAAATCAAAGTGACCCAATGCTCTTGCCCTATCTGATCACTGATCTATAAAAATGGGTGGCCTAAATCATATTTTATGTAAAAATATGTCCAAAACCAACATTTGAGCCATCTATTTGTTGGATTCAAGTATGGATTTTATGGTTATAAATAAAGAATCATTTTCATAGGGCAATCCTAACCATCAGATCTACAACTATATATTTGTAGCCGATTACTATCTCTATTGTATGTAATAACGGTAGAAAATGAATAATTTTGCCCCGACAATTAGTTTTGTTGGGGAAAAAATATGCTAAGTCCAGATACTCGGATATGGAATGGATCAATTCTACTGGCATTGCCTGGGATTACCGAGGCAACAATTGGGTTCGAGACAATGTCATGCAAACACAATAAGGTGGAGAGATAAGACGAATTAAGCTAGCTCGCTTAATGAGCTAATAACGTCAACATGAGCCGACTAAGGCCTAAAAGCTATAAGCCACACGATCGGCAATGAAGACCGATTCACCATTAAGCCGGTTGCATTGTCGGTTATGGGATAGGAAAGGACAACGGTCACAAACCAAGACTGTTCCACCCGACAGAAGGCAGAAAGCTCGTCTCCGTAAAGCCAACCAAGACTCATTTGTTATTTGAGTCGGAATCGGTCGAGCCGAATAAAGGAAAGGCGGTGTAAATGAAAACACTGTCCCGGATATCTCGCAAAAGGATCCTCGATCCCGATGGTCTTGGGATCGGATGGAGACCAAAAGCGGGCCAAAATCAGATCTCCATGATATCAGGGAGAGAATCCCTACACGGCAGGATTCTCCCACACCTATAAATAAGGAACCTCCATTTCGGTGAAAGGTACACAACTCAATACTCCAAAATTGCCTTCTCCCTAGCCTAAGAACCTAACTTAAGCATCGGAGGTTCCCCGGGCTAAAGCCAGGGTCTCCCTCTTGTTTCTCTCTTGTGCAGGTGACGATCACGAGGGGAAGGCGCACCATAAATTTGCATCAACGATTTGGCACCGTCTATGGGAATCCTTATGAAAAGCCATTTTTTATGAAAATTTGTTCTTATGGTGATGACTAGAAGAACAGTTCAAGAAGAAGAACTGAATGAGGTCACGATCACAGGGCCAGTGGGCGCAAGTGTAGTCCCGGTAGTTCAAAATCCACTCAATAACCGTCAGGGTTCTGCGGCACGACGAGCAACATCTGTTGTAACCAATAACCATCAGAACCGCAACAATGGGCGGTTAGATCGGGAGGTTTAGGAGATCCGATCCGATATGAACGTGATGAAGCAGATGCTGGAACAGATGTACCATCAACAGATGCAACCACCTCAGCAAGGGCAGGCAGCATATGTCCCATCACCAGCAGCCGATCCTCAGCCTACTGTTCCGCGATCGTTTCATCAACCGAGTCAGCCCCAAGGTTCTCCCAAACCAGCGTCGGCTCACTCAGCTACAGCCGTCTTACCCCCTACAGATCTCTGACACGAGATAGATCGAAAGAGACGTAGTCGCCCTCCCGTTGAAGGTACGGCGGACAGCAACGAACCTTGGAAAGCTGACATCCAGGATTTCAAAAAGGAAGTACGGGAAGAAATGGCGAAAGAGATGGTGGACATAAAACAGGGTCGGAATGTACATCTGACCAAGTCCTAAGCAAAAGCATCTCCTTTTGTGGACGAAATAATGCAGGCTCGGTTACTAGAAAGGTTTCGATTACCCCAAATCACTCCTTTCACTGGAAAGACCGACCTAACTGAGCATATCGAATGCTTCAGAACCTACATGGAACTGCACAACGCCTCGGATGCCGTGATGTTTCCAGCCTTCTCTCTTACGTTGACCGACGTAGCTCGACTTTGGTTCAAACAGTTAAAATCAAGGTCTATTAATTCATTCGTCGAGCTCAGCGATGCCTTCCTCACCAACTTCATTGGTGGGAAAAAGAAACTGAAGCCACCCGCACACCTAAACAATATAGTTCAGAAGCAGGGAGAGTTATTAAAAGATTACATCAAGCGTTTCAACTTCGAGTCTCTTTAGGTTCGAAAACATTCAAAAGAAACAGCACTCAACGCACTTATGCAAGGAGTCAAAGACAAACCATTCCTGGCATCTCTGGATAAGAACCCGTCGGAGACTCTAGCGGAGTTTATAGCTCGGTCGGATAAATATGCGGATGCCGAAGAAACGCGAATCATGCGTGAGACAGCCCAGAATGCAAAATCCTCGGTCAAAAAGTCAGCCAAAAAAGAAGCTGACTCGATTGGAGGAAAGAAGCATAGGGATGATCAAGCACGCGATGAACGAAAGTCGGGCAAACGACCCGACCGAAAGTTTTCCATATACACACCCCTGAATAAACCTCAGGAGCAGGTGTCGATGGAAATCAAAAGTGAAGGCTTCGTCAACTGGCCCAGCAAACTCCGAGGCAATCCTAACCGGTGGAGTAAAGATAAGTATTATCATTATCATCGTAACCATGGGCACAACACAAGTGATTGTCATCACTTAAAGGAGGAAATTGAACGACTCATAAGAGAGGGCTGACTCAAAGAACATGTGATGAGAGCCAGAACTGCAGAAGAACTTCCGAGCTAAAATCGACCTACGGAAGAGATCCAGACGATTGTCGGTGGTCCTCGAGGCGGAGGCGACTCAAATAATGCTAGGAAAAACCACGCTAGGAGCATTAGTCAGCCTGGGTCCGAAGTTCTCATACTGTCTCGGCATTCGAAGGAAAAGAAGCGAGAAAAGTACTGAATTTCGTTCACTGAGGAAGACGCCCGATGTATTCATCATCCCCATGATGATGTGTTAGTCGTCACCCTCACCATCGCCAACCGAAAAGTGTTCTATATACTCGTAAATACGGGTTCATCTGCGGATGTATTGTTCGCTCAAGCGTTTGATAAAATGGGAGTTGAACGATCTACATTACGTCCGGTTCGAACCCTTGATCGGATTTTCTGGCGGGCAGGTACTCCCTGAGGGGATCACCTCACTGCCGCTAACTGCTGCGAATTTCCTGCATCAAATGACAATAATGGTCGACTTTCTGGTCGTCGACCAATCATCAGTTTACAATGCCTTACTCGGTCGGCCTTCTCTGAGTCTCCTGCAAGCAGTGATATCAACATACCATCTTTCCATGAAATTCTCGACAAAATCGAGAGTAAGAGTAGTGAAAGGGGATCAGCAAGACGCTCGTTGCTGCTATGCCACAGCAGTAAAAGCTCCAACCGAGATATCTATGATCGAGTCGCTGGATCCTTGAGTCGGAACTCATGAGCGAGGACAACCAGTGGAAGATCTTGTCTCGGTACATTTGGACGAGACAGACGAAACGAAGATGGTACAAATTGGTTCATCTCTGAAGTCTCCCCTCAAAGACAACATGATAACGCTGCTCTGACGGTATGCCGATGTGTTTGCATGGAGCCATGAAGATATGCCCAGAATTGATCCCTCGGTCATGACTCACCGACTCAACATAGATCCGACCTACCGACCAATCCGACATAAAAGACGTCCTCTTGGTCCCGAGAGATATGCTATCATCGAAGAGGAAGTTGGCAAGCTCCTCAAGGCCAATTTCATATAAGAGATATACTATCTGAAATGGATAGCTAATGTTGCGCTTGTGAAAAAAGTCAATGGGAAGTGGCACGTCTGTATTGATTATACGGACCAAAATAAAGCCTGCCCCAAGGACAGCTTCCCTCTTCTGAGGATCGATCAGTTGGTGGACAGTACAGTAGGGCATGAGTTACTTAATTTTATGGATGCATCAATCTGATAAGTCTAAAACTACCTTTGTCACCGACAAAGGTCTTTATTGTTATCGTGTGATGCCATTTGGTTTAAAAAATACTTGAGCGACTTATCAAAGGTTGGTGAACAAAATGTTCGCTCGGCAGATCGGCCAAACCATGGAAGCGTATATTGACGACATGCTCGTAAAAAGTATACACGCAACCAATCATATAGCCGACCTAGAAGAAATGTTCCTGATCTTACGGAAATACAAAATGAAGTTAAACCCGAGCAAATACGCTTTCGGTGTAAGCTCGAGAAAGTTCCTCGAATTCCTAGTCAGTCAACGAGGAATCGAGGCGAATCCGGAGAAAATCAAAGCATTACTTGACATGGAGTCTCTAAAGATGATTACAGACATACAAATTAAGGCTAACCGGACGAATAGCCGCACTCAATCGCTTCTTATCAAGAGCCACCGACAAATGCCTCCCATTCTTCAAACAATTGAAGGGACGACAGACGATGGAATGGATGGAAGAGTGTGAAGCAGCGTTCCAACAGCTAAAGTCTTACCTTGGGTCTCCACCTCTTTTGTTAAAACCCGAGTCAGGAGAGGCTTTATTGTTATATCTCATCATATCAGATACAGCAGTTAGTTCGGCCTTGATACGTGAGCATGATGGGAAGCAATTGTCGGTCTATTATGTCAGCAAAGCATTATTACCAGTAGAGACAAGGTATCCCCCCTTTGAAAAGGTAGCCCTAGTATTGATAGTTTCTTCGCGACGACTTCGACCATACTTTCAAGCTCATACCATCATCGTCATGACCGAACTTCCATTGCGTCAGATCCTTCAGAAACTGGAAGCTTCGGGCCGACTTACGAAATAGGCAATTGAGTTAAGCGAATTCGATATACAGTACAAACCGAGAGTTACCATTAAAGGACAAGCTGTGGCCAACTTCATTGCCGAAGTAACTCCACAAATGGACCTAGTAATTGAGCCTGTCTCGGCAGTCGAAACATCAGCATCCGCTTCTCTTGACCCATCACTCCGCCCGATCCCCTGGAAACTCTTCGTTGACTGTTCTTCCAACTCTAAGGCAAGCGGGGCTGGGGTAGTCTTAGAAACTCCTGATCAAACCTACATGCAGTATGTCTTACGACTTGGATCCCCTGGAAACATCAGCATCCGTTTCTCTTACGACTTCGATTCCAAGCCTCAAACAACACAGTAGAATACGAAGCTTTATTACTCAGCCTTCGACTCGCGACAAGTTTGGGCGTAACTCATCTTAATGTCTTCAGCGATTCACAATTGGTCGTCAACCAGGTCACTGGTGTTTATCAGAAGCGGAAAGAACAACTGAAAGCGTACACAAAAAAAGTGAAAGATTTAATGGGCGGATTTCAGCAATGTGTAGTGACTCGGATCCCCAGGGCCGAAAACACCAAAGCCGATCTATTAGCAAAGCTCGCCTCTGCGAATGAGGACGACATACCCAGGTCTGTTCCAATCGAGCATGTAGCGAAGTCGAGTATCAGTGAATCGATTAAATCGACTGTACACGCTATTGATTCAGGATTCACCTATCGTTCAGCATCTCGACGACAAAAAGTTACCCGAAGATCGTGCCTAGGCCCGACGACTAAAAATCTGAGCATCACGTTACACCATTTTGAACGGGGTACTGTACAAAAAAAGCTTTTATGCTCCCTTACTACGGTGCCTAAACCCCCATAAAGCCTTACGTCAGAGGTACTACTAGCCCACTATCCAGCACGACGCTCAAAAGCTCGTTCAAAGATGCGACAAGTGTCAGCGGTTCGCGGTTATCCTGAGACAGCCTCCCGAGGAATTAACTCCTATGACTGGTCCTTGGCCCTTTGTGCAATGGGGAATCAACATCATTGGACCACTACCAATGGAGAAAGGTCAGACTAAGTTCGTTGTCATGGCTGTTAATTATTTCACAAAGTGGACCGAGGCCGAACCCTTGGCAACAATAACTAAACAGAAGATCACATACTTCGTTTGGAAAAATATTGTGTGTCGGTTCGAGATACCCTGAGCTATCGTTACCAATAATGGAAGACAGTTCGACAACAAACGGTTCCGAGAAATGTGAATTAATCTCAGAATCCGAAATGTGTATGCCTCGCCTCATCATCCTCAGATGAATGGACAGGTTGAAGCAGTCAATAAAATTATCAAGCAGCATCTCCGCACTAAGCTCAACTGAGCTAAAGGAGCGTGGGCCGAAGAACTTTCAAAAATTCTATGGGTCTACCTAACTACTGCTCAGACAACTACTGGAGAAACTCCGCTCTCTCTAGCTTACGGATTCGAGGCAGTTACCCCGGTCGAGATTGGATTGCCTTCAGCACGAATCAATACGTTTAATGATGAAGACAATGAAGAACTTCTTTTTCTAAGGCTCAATCTCGTGGAAAAGCAAAGAGAAATGGCTCGACTACGAATGATGGCTCAGCAGAAACAGGTAGCTCGGTTCTATAACGCCCGAGTTAAAATCAGGCGATTCCGAGCTGGAGATATGGTTCTCCGAAAAACGTTCCTAAACACAAAGGAGGTGGGATCGGGCACTTTGGGACCTAATTGGGAAGGACCATCTGTCGTCTCGAGTACCATTCGGCCAGGAACGTATCGGTTAGATGACCTGAATGGACAGTTATTGCCTCATCCTTGGAATGCCGAACATCTCAAGATCTACTACTCTTAACTTGGTATTATATATATATATATATATATATATATATATATATATATATATATATATATATATATAAACTGAGTCATATGAATAAAACTATGTACATTCTTTCATCAGTATAAGTGCTTTTACATCGGGTTACATTGTCAAAACCCATTACAACGTTGTCTCAAGAAAATAAGAAAGACAAAACTAAGGCAGGGATAGTCGGTCAGGACAGCAAAGGACGCTCTCTAGCCAGCCGCGAAGCCTGACATTACGCCAGTGTAAGTACAAAGTCTTGGAGCTCGGTACTATGCTGGTGTGAGTGCCAAAAATGAAGCTCGGCTACTGCCTCTTGGCTGAAGCTACTCCCAAAGCAGTCCCAGAGGCATCAACCTCTACTCTCGAAGCAGTCCCAGAGATACCAGCCTCACCTCCGGCAACAACAGCAGTAGCGGCGTTAGCCGGACTAACATCTGAATCCTCAGAACCCGAGGCACTTTCGTCAAATCCCGAGAGATCAAGATCGAGGAAAGCGTTCTTCATTTGTTTGATATAAGTCGTATATCCGCTTTGGAACAAGCGATCCCTCTCATCCTCGAATTCCTGGGACTCGAGAAAGGCTTGTACAGCCCGGTCCTTAGCTTTCTTAGCCTCCCTGGCTTCATCTTAAGCTCGTTGGATGAGCTTCGCAGCCTCGGCTTTCGCTCGAGTCAGTGTGTCTTCGCAAGAGGCATGAATTCTAAGAATTCGACGACTCTCTTCCTCAGTTGCGGACAGCAGTGACGACACTCGAGTAACCTTGGCTTTTGCGTCTTCAGCAGCTTTCCTAGCGAGAGCCGCCGGGATCTCGCGTTGCCCTTCTGCCACGGCCACATGATTCTGAAGCCTCTGAGCTGCGGATAACTCCGAGCAAGCCTTGACTAAGCAGGGGGCAAGCTATAAAAGACAAATGTGAAGTCATGATAAGTGATCAGGACAAGAAGCAACAAAAGAGATGAAAGGAAGGGATAGAAGACATTTACTTTAAAAAGTACCTTCGCTACATGACCAACGGTTTGTGTCATGGGGGCATTGTAGAGGCTACCAAAGTCTTTTTCGCTCCCATGAGCTATGGCCCAGGGAACCATCCCCGACAACCGTTTGGAAGGGCGACGACTCCGGTTGAGTCATCTCCCCTCTTGAAAACTCTACTCTCGTCTCCTCTCTTTGCCTCGGGACCTCCTCCAAAACAGGTCCTGGCTCGAGAGCCGTCCGAGATTCAACGGTCACTGACTCCCCCGCTTTCGCCCTCTCATTCGGATCGGAAAGCACTACCATAGTAGGGGCAGAGGAACCTGCGGGTTCCTTCTCCTTCGACGCCGCCTTCTGCTTCTTGGAGGACCGAGGTTTTGACAGAAGGACAGATCGTGGGGGAGCCTTGATTTTGGAAGCTGACTTATGGGGAGGCCGAGCTCCAACCATATCTGAAGGAACCGGTTTAAGAAAGGGCCGAGCTTCAGTTAGATCTGAAAGAAGAGCAAAATAAGTCAGACGAAGCTCAAGAAGAATATGAAGACGTAGTAAGCGTTACCTATGACAGACGAGTCTAAACCTGCAAAATGAAGGCTCTCCGGCTGCAGGAGTACCTTCCAAGACCGATCTTCCGGACTCAACGCTCTCAAGTCCTTAACCCTAGCTAAGGCGTTGGATCCGAGCTTCTGCCTCTTCTTCAGAATGTCTGCTAAACTCAAATCCGTCAGACTCAAAGCATTAAGACGTGAAAAGATAAGAAAAGAATATGCCAAGTCACCTACTTTGCGAAACGCTCGAGGTATGTGAGCTTCGTAGAGCCCGAATTCAGCCGTCTCCCAGCGACCACATGCCCAGAACCAACGTTCTCTCCAATGTTTGTTGGAAGTAAAAGGGTCAGTTATTAAAGAGTCGCCTTTGCCCCGCCAAGCGCTCAAGATGTAAAAGCCGGGATAGTTCGGGTTTGCCCGCACTTGATACAAGTGAAGGAATTCATCAACTGTCAGTGGAGGCTGTTCTAGCTCAGCCCACAGCACCGCACACCCGAATAAGTTCCTCCACCCGTTTGGGACTATTTGTCCGGGAGCAATCCGGACACGAGATAGAAAGTCTCGAACAATGAGCTGAAGGGGCAAACGTAAACCACATTGCATCGAGACTTGAAAAATCGCGACCGCCCCAGCAGGAGGACGGTCGGGTAAGTCATTCGGACGGGGAAGATGAATTATGACCGAGTCCGGGACATGATATCCGATTCGGATTCTGTCCAAGTCTGCCTCAGTCAAAACTGAAGGGACCGGACCCCTCAGTTAGTCCTCTGACTCCTCTCCTTCGGTAGCCAACTGAGAGGCTTGCTCTAACTTACCAACAGGAGCCGACCCTGAGGTTCCCTCAACAACCTCTGTTTCTTCCTCCTCTTCTTCCTCCAACAAATCCATTGGAGGGTTGGGTCTCCCTGGGCTGGTTATCAGAGACGACCCGCCACGCGAAGAAATGACCGAAGCGGGACACTCCGCCGGAGCTCCATTGGCTCTCTCAGATGACTGAAAAGCGGCGTTGGTATCAACGACAATCTCCGCTAGTAAGGAAGGCAATTCACGTTCCAAAAACGTTGCGCTTCGCATTCGTCACCAGAAGTTCCCTCCCGGGGGCTCTGGGAGCAGTGCATTGTTATTATTGTCAATTAAAAGAGAGGGAAGAACTCACCGGAGAAAGTAAGGAGGATGACGAGGAAGAAAACGGTGGAGGCGAAGGCGAAAATGGCAGAATGTAACGCTGACAACGGGAAAGGAGAGGAAGAAAAAGAGAAGAAAAACGAAGAGGGAACGGAGAGCGGGAGAGGCAGCGATGAAAATGTGAAACGCGTGCCTCTCCCTTCCTTTTATAGCCTTGCCACGCGGTAAAGCTAATTAATGGGGAAACCAATCGACGCCTGCATCGACTCCCCCGCCCGACACGTGGCGCAGGCCGACTGACGACGGTAACACTCTCGCCACGCGTCCGACGCTCATAAGCGAAAGAAACGACTTGACGGTTGTCCGCTCGTGCGACCTCGGGCAACGAACCGTCTCCCATTGGGAACGACTCAAACGGCATTAAATGCCTAATTATTAGCTCGGACTTAGTTATGACCTGACCTAAAAACTCATTACTCCTTAGTACCGTGAAAGACACATGGAGTAAGGGGGTTTACTGCTGGAGAAAAATATGTTAAGTCCAGAGACTCGAATATGGAATGGATCAATTCTACTGACATTGCCTGGGATTATCGAGGCAACAGTTGGGTTCGAGATAATGTCATGCAAACACAATAAGATGGAGAGAATAAGACAAATTAAGCTAGCTCGCTTAATGAGCTAACAACGTCAGCATGAGCCAACTAAGGCCTAAAAGCTATAAGCCACACGATCGGCAATGAAGACCGATTCACCATTAAGCCGATTGCATTGTCGGTTATGGGATAGGAAAGGACGACGGTCACAAACCGAGACTGTTCCACCCGACAGAAGGCAGAAAGCTCGTCTCCGTAAAGCCAACCGAGACTCATTTGTTATTTGAGTCGGAATCGGTCGAGCCAAATAAAGGAAAGACGGTGTAAATAAAAACATTGTCCTGGATATTTCGCAAAAAGATCATCGATCCCGATGGTCTCGGGATCGGATGGAGACCAAAAGTGGGCCAAAATCAAATCTCCATGATATCAGGGAGAGAATCCCTACACGGCAGGATTCTCCCACACCTATAAATAAGGAACCTCCATTTTGGTGAAAGGTACACAACTCAATACTCCAAAATTGCCTTCTCCCTAGCCTAAGAACATGACTTAAGCATCGTAGGTTCCCCGGGCTAAAGCCAAGGTCTCCTTCTTGTTTCTCTCTTGTGCAGGTGACGATCACGAGGGGAAGGCACACCATAAATTTGCATCAACAAGTTTTAATAGAGTTGTAAACTTTGAAATTGTTATTTTAAAGTTGTATATTAATCTATTGCATATCTATATATAATAGATAAAGTTGTACATGTACAATTATGCATTTGTATACGGATCCTTGCTCTTGCTCGGGTGGTAGACTCTCGGGAGTTTCAACACCCGGTCAAAGGTTCGAGTATCCATAGGTGGTGAAAGCCCACATCGGCGTGAGTGTGTATGGGGTGTGTGTGCGTGCGTAAAAAAAAAATAATAAAATAAAACAAACAAACCAACTATGCATTTGTATATTCCATTTAGGGCTGTCAATAGGCTGGGCTCGAGCATGCCAAAATCATAATTTTGAATAAGCCTAGCTAATAACAGTTCAAAATCTAGGCCAGGACTAACTCCAGCCTTAGCTTGTTAATATCCCTAATTTTATATTTTAATTTTTTTTAAAGTTAGAGCATGAAATCTAGTCATGTTTAAATTGGAACACATGTAAAGAAGATAATAACCATCCGCGTAGGTCACCACTCTCTCTCACCTGACATATTTGTATATTAGATTTTTAAATGTTGTTTGTTAATAGATTGTGTTTTTGTTGTCCAATTAAAATTTTTTAACATGCTTTTAAAAGTAGCCTAAGTTTAGAAAGTATAGAGAATATTTATTTTTAAAAAAATCACCAATAATGAAATACGAAGCGGCATGAGTAGGTTGCAACTATCATTTACAAGCAAGTGGTGCACTACAACACCACTTACTTTTGGGTTGTAATCATTGAAACTTTTAATGATTATTGAATGATCTAACGGTGGGAGTCCAATCCTCATTGCTTCTTTTGATGTGGTCCACTTGAGCCTTCAATCTGCCTCTTTTTTAAGCTCATTCCTTAAAATGATTTGTCGAATTTGATTAAAGGCCCGGATAAAACATATACATAAGTCGGCACCCTTTAAGAACACTTGTTTGGTGGAATAAGACCATGGGATGGTTTTCATTTTTAGCCTTCTAATAAACTGTCCACAACCAAATAAATTTAAATTTTTTTATTCAGGATGCATATACGGTTTCACTCGAATACTTATATGTCATTTATACAAATTATAAGTGCATGAGTACTCCTGTGGTAGACTCTCAGGAGTTTCGACACCGGGTCAAGGATTCGAGCTTTAAAAAAAATTAAAAAATTAAAAAATTTAAAAAAAAGTACTTGCGTATCATCATCGATCATACTCCGCCGGAGTATCAAAATGGTGACGCTGTGAACACTTTTATGAGAGGAAGCATTCCTGGTGACGTTTGCTGACGCACAAAATTTGGGAACGGGGTGGGACCGTCGTTCAGTGATCAAGACCGTTGATCCGATGGGCTTCACTTTAGATTGGTGACATATAAAGTTATCTAGAATATTCAAATTTTAATCTTTTGACTTTCTTCGTTGAATCCAATCACTTATGACCTTTCACCTCAACCATCAAATCATAGCCATTGATGGAAGCGTTTGATTTTGCTAACTTGTAAACTTTTCGATTTATCCCACGTTTGTAGCAAGAACTACAAGACAACGGTTCAGATCATCAGTTATGACTCCAGATGTACGCATCGTATTGGTCAGAAAACGTCAGCAGACTTACTCACGCCACTGACATTAAAAAAAATAAAAAATAAATAAAAATGAACGGTGGATTTAGCACTACCTTCGACTAACAATAAAAGGTCCTGTGTCAGCTATAAATAAGGTTTTTATGCACTTGCATTTGAGGAGTGATCCATGGACCCGCGCATCAAACGGATAAGGTGCCTGCTGATGCTGATGCGGCACGCGTGTACCATATCTGAACAGTTCATCATGTGGGCCCATGCTGAATGGGAGCTACATAAAAATCAGGCCGGTCTTCTTGTGAGGTTGGTAACGTGCGTATCAGAAATGGATGATGAAGAAGTAATGACCATTGATCCACATCCAACCTACAGGTGTGGCCCACTTGATAAGTAGAATCGCTTGATTTTTTTAGGCTAGGGCACGCTTACCTTTGCTTCTACTTACGATTTTAGGGGGCGCGCCTTAGGTGGATCCCCGGTCCACGGAGGTGAGTGGATTCCTGACTGTGGGGACCACCTTGATATGTGTAGCTTACATCCACGCCGTCCATCTGTTTTTACATCTCAATTTATGGCATCAGAAAATAAAATGAAGCAGATCCAAATCTTAGGTGGAGCACACCGATGGAAACTGTGGTGATTGAATACTTACTATTAAAATTTTCATTCGGCCATCAAAATGTATATTTGCCATCCAACGTCACGATCACCGGGAATGAAGGGATCATACAAATATCATTTTTTATCCAAAACTTTTGTGGCACACAATAAATTTTGAATGGTTAATCACCACTGTTTTTTGTGAAACTGATATTTGTATTTTTCAATACCGATGCCTCAAAAGTAGTTTTCAAAACGGATATTCAATGTCGATGTAAGGCACTTACATCACCGCAGATGTTATGCGGCTTTGTTCCTCTTTTCATGGTTTCATACGTGGGTTTCTTTTCTTTTCATTTTCTTAAACATGGTTTCTTTCAACGAGACATCGGTCTATTTTGCGTGGGAATAAAACCATACTTGACACCCAGATATATAGCTCAACAGGCAGACCGAGTGGAGATACCTTGTTTCAACACTTGAGGTCTTGGTATCGATCCCTAATGGGGGTGGTTAACATGGAGTGTGTGTACTGACATGGCTGTCTACTAACAAGCTAACCTTAATAAATAAATTTAAAAAAAAAAAACCCATACTTTTTTTTTTCCTTTACATATGCACTCACACACACTCAATCACAGCAGGATTTCACTACAATAAAGGATATATACTTGAATCCATGACCTTGTTTTTTGGTTTTACAGTGGGGATTAAACACCTACTTCTAAAAATTACCTATGGGAGCAGTAAAACTTCTGGATGAAGCTGATATTCATGTTTTCCTCTCACGGAGGTTTATACAAACTTTTGAATAGGTTGGCAAATAAACATCGTGTGGCCCTAGGAAGGTTTTAACTATGTGTGCCATTATCACCGCTGCTTCACGTGGTGTAATCTGCTTGATCATTGGATCTGGCTTATTTTTTTGGCTCATGGTCTAAATAATAATAATAATAATAATAATAATAATAATAATAATAATAATAACAGGCAGCGTGATAAAAGCCAGACCTCAAAGAGCCCTTGAACAGATTATTGTTCAGGCAGGACAGGAATCCACCTTAGACAAAGGGCAAAATAGAAGAGGATTGGAATTGCTTGTACACCTATCTTTTTTGTCATGTTTATAAAATGATGGACGGAGTGGATTTGCGACGATCATTTCTGTGGGCCCACACAGCTTCCAACCAGGAACTTCTGCAATTCGATCCCTTCTGTTCATCTTTTATTCCTTCAAAGTCAAATGAATGCTATTTCGGCCGTATGTTGAAAGGTAGGCTATCCGCATTTATTTAAGATTAGCAAAGGCAAAAAGCATAAAGCCTTATTTAAAATTCCCATAAAAGACCAAGTCCTTGTAACACAAAAACTAAATAAATAAAGTAGACACCGTATGGTGCTATGCTGGTGAGCCACTTACCACTATTCTCACAATCCCCCAAGTCCGCCGTGATCTTTGTATTATATCCACTCCATTCATCCATTTTACCACCTCATTTTAGGACATAATCCCAAACAGGAGGGAGATCCAAAACTCAAGTGGGCCACACTACATAAACCGTGGAGATTAAACGGCTGCAGCTGAAACCTTATTGAGGGCCACAGAGGTTTTGGATCATGCTAATATCTGTTTTTTTCCCTTCATTCCGAGGAAATGACGTTGTGAAAAAGGTGGATGGCATATAAACAACACGGGGGCCACAACGGTTTCAAAGCCGGGCATTTAAATCCACTCTATTTCTTGTGGTGTGGCCCATTTGAGCTTTGGATCTCCCTCCTATTTTTGATGTCATACTAAAATGATCAGTTGAAATTGATAGACGGAGTGGATATAATAAAAACATAACATTGGGCCCCACAGAGCGAGTCCTGCAACCCCAGGCCAGGGGCAAGATATGTATCCATACAGACCCGATTGGGCTTGCAGTTTGTACGACTGGGTCCCATGATCCAAACTCTTGAGAGTATGGTCCCATTGGGGAAGCATCCTAACCCTTCAACAGATTGCCAAAAAAATGGACAGCTTAGAAAAGAAACTACAGCAACGGTTCAAGTTCAACAAAAAAAGATGCAGAATATTCTTTTGTTAGAATCCTCCAAACCTGATGATATTTTGTATATTGTCTAACCACGGTGAGACCCATCGTATCAATGGTTTCGATCTCTGCACCAGTGGACCACTTATGCAATACATCAAACTAGAAAGAAAGATTATATAAATTTCCTTAAATCTACAAACATCCCAGCTTTGAAATGCTCACTTCAACTTTCAACGGTTGTAATTAAAGCTGTTTTGTTAGGTATTCCCACACTCAGGAAATTAGAATACACCAACTACAGATTCCCACTTTCATCAAAAGAATAGAAAAGATTAATCAAACTTTGATTAAGGGATGCCATACATTAAGCCAACCTTAACCTACAACGCTGATGTGTGGGGCCCACCCTGATGTATGCATGAAATCCAATCCGTCCATCATGTGCGTCCCCGTATTCTCCTCGGTACCCAAAAAAAATCAGGCTGATGCCAAACTCAGGTGGACCACACCACACAGGAAACGGTCAGGATGAGCACGCTACCATTAAAAACCTTCCTGATTGTGTATGGGCCCCACTAGTTTTGTGCATACCATCTTCTGCACCGCTATGATGAGTGGACCCTAAAAAAGCAGCCCACCCACATCACATGATTTTAGAGGTTTTTAGCATGATTGTACATGATGGACAGATCGGAGATCATACAAAACATCACGGTGGGCCCTACACAGCAGATTATTAGTTACAAACCTTTGTAGTGAATCCGGACTTATATAAAAATGATTAATGAAGCTCTAATCAAGGAATATGATACATTTTCGACGGTTTAAGCTGATCAGTTACGTTGAAATATTTCAAGGTCCGGATCCATCTCTCTTGATTTTTAAGCCAATGGACCGCGACCGTATCCGGCACGAACTCATGCGCGCATCGGTCCGAATCAGATGGATAGTTATACATAGCTGGCTTAGCATTATACCTGTTCTTCCCACGGTCGCCTTTCCGTAGCCACTCTCCAACTAGCTTATCCTCCGTTCCGGCCATGTGATTCTTCGTCACATCCGAAGATCGGATCCACTCCACCAAATCCCAAGACAACGCATACCCCATACCCGACATGTAACGCCCGATCGGGTTCATTTCCCGACACGGAATAACAAAACCATAGTACATATCTTCTCTTGGCAGCGAAATCAGGTTGTCCACTAATCTATCTAGTCTAAAATAAACATCATCATCGGCTTTCATAACATAATCATACGGACGATCTTCACCATCCGTTCGATCTAATATCTCCGGCAAGCTAGAGAAGTACGTATACGTCTTACCGTTGTTCATGTTCTCTGTACAATTGAGTATGATGATATCGTTGTAGCGCATGATTTCAAGTGCTACAAGTACCTTTTGATCTTCCCTCGTGAGGCTACAGAACACGAATTTCACATCCACCTGCGCGTTGGATGGAGATTGTACGCCGTAGACGAGCCGGAGCAGGTCGCGGCGCCTGTAGAGATCTGCCCTTGTCATGATTCCGATGAGGAGTCGAAGAGTGGGGTGCGGTCGGGATTCTCCCTTTCTAAAGATGAACGAAGATCGACCGATGTCTACTAGATTTTGAAGTTGGATTTCGTTCATGGATGAGAGGACGCAGACGATCGTGACTAGTAGGAATGAGAAGAGGATGAGGGTGGCTCGCTTGAAAGAAAATGAACGGTCGACCGTCGCTGCTGGCTTCATAGCTGGTGCTAGAACTTGTGAAAGGATTGTGAAGATAAGAAGGATATTAATCAGAAGGTGGGGGATTTATGGTCACTTTCGTTGCTTTTTATTAGTCCACGTTGACGTGGAAAATATGAGGTATTGCTTTGATTTTTTGTAATGGGGTTTAAAATTCCATTTCTACCCATGGAGACTTTAGAATAAACATTAACTTTGTTGTCTTATGCAAGGGTGTTTTAGTTATTTTAATAATGAGGGTTACATCATTAACATCACCTGCATTGATTTGATTTCATACAACATCTATTTTAAAGAGCCCGTGCAAGATCCGTGATCAGTGGGACCTAACTTGATTTGTGTGGGAAATCCACTCCGTTCATATGTAGATACACCGTATGATAACCGTACATAACAAAAATCAGATTATCTAAAACTCTTGAGGGCCATAGAGCGGGAACAATGCAAAGTACGACTAAAACCTCCAAATCACGTGGTGTGGCCCACCTGAGTTTTGGATAAGGTTTATTTTGGGGTGTATCTTCAGCCTCGTTGGTTTTTTCACATGATGAAGGGGTTCGATGGCCCGAGAAGGTTCCTTTGGTAGGCAGTCTCATCCCAAAATTTCCCTGTGGTGTGGCCCACCTCAGTTTGAATTGGTCTTACTTATTGTGATTAGGTCCTAATATGAGGTGTCTAAATCGATGGACGGAATGGATGCAACACGAACATTACGGTGGGCCTACATAGCTAGATTGTTGCACGGTTTTTTCTACAACAGGTGTTGTAGAGGATTCTGGTCCGTGGAAAAGTCGTTGTGGGGCCATGTGGGTAATTGATTACGGGCGTTTCAAAAACGTTCGGTGACGCATAAGATTCTACAAACGTGTGACAGAAGCTAAGTGATCAAGGCCGTTGATCTGATGGATCTCACCATGGATGGGGGACATCTGAACAGAAGATCCAGTCCTTCAATCGTTGGACTTTTTTCTTTGTTGAATCCAAACCGCTATTGTCTTTCTCCTGACCCTCCCTCAAACTATAGCCAGCGATAAAAGGTTTTAATCTACTAACGACGAAGATTTTCTATTGGCCCCCGATCTGTGATATCAGCTATTAAATCAACGGTTTAGATCATCAGTTACGGGACCCAAAAGCTCGCATCCTGTTTATCATAAACCGTCAGCAACCGTACGTTTTTTATGAGCAGGACCTTAGAAAAAATGGGCGGCGGATTTAGCATTACCTCGCTTAATAATCAACGGTCCTCGGTCAACTTTAGTATTAGGTTTTTATGCACTCGCACTTGAGTTGTTCTTCGTGGACCCGCGCATCAGCCAGATGAGTTACGAACACGTGTGGATGCAGAACGTGTGTGATATATCAGATCATCTCAACATGTGGGCCCATTGCGAGTCTAACCCAAAATATGGCCGGTCAGTTGGGTAATGTGGGTACGAGAAATGGATGGTAAGTGATGGCCATTGATCCAAATTCAACCTACATGGCATGACCCTATCCGATCTGTGGACCAGATTGATTTTTAGGACAATGTATGACCACCGTGAGGCCTGCGAACCGCTGGATCTTCACATGTGAACCAAGCTGACACGTGCGGATAAGCGATCTTGTCCACTCGTGTGGATTCGCGCGAGGATGTGGTATTCAGCTTTTCCTTTTTTTTTTTGGTTTTTTTTTTTTTTTTTTTTTCGGATAGACCTCGACTTTGAAGGACGCGGTTTGGGTCCGACCGCACCAGGACGACGCGGATGGGCGCGAGTTGGGTACTACCTCACCAGAACCTAAGACGGACGGCCCTGTCAGGGTTCTGTGAGGCCTACGATAATGTATATATTTTATCCACGCCGTCCATTTATTTTTGACAGATTATTTTAAGACATTAGTCTAAAAAGAAGGCAGATTGAACCCTCAAGTGGACCACATCACAAGCAGCAGTGGCGAATTGAAAGTTTACCGTTGAAGTTTTGGATCAAGCTGATATTTATGTTTTCTCTTCATCCTGAACGATTTTGATGGCATAGAAAAATCACAATGAACCTGAAAAAGGTTCATGTGGTGTGCCCCACTAAAGTTTAATTTGGATCCGCTTTATTTCTGGACCTTTCAAACTGAGTAAAGTCTTATGGGCCACTGATTTATGTATTTTATCCGCTCTACTCATTTATTTTAAAAGATAGTTTTAGTACTTGAGCTAAAAAATGAAGCATTTCGAAACTGCAAGTGGACCACACCACAAGACATAGTGAGAATAATGATGTCCACCCTTGAAACATTTCTATAGCTACATTATGTTTATTTGCATCCAACCTATTTATAAGGCCAATATCAGTTTGATCCTGAACTTTAGTGGCTCCCATGAAGCTTTCAATCAAAAGGCATTTCATCCTTACTATTTCCTAGTGTGCTGTACTTTGGCCTTGGATACGCTTTAGGGCGTGTTTCATCTCGTGGAATTGAATGGTATTGGATTGTATTAGATGAGGTTAATATTATTATTGCACAATGATTGCATGTTCAGAAATACCATGGAATTGTAGCCATCAAATCCCAAGTTTGAGATAAAATTTTCGCTGCAGGGAAACATGGGATTAAGCAAAATAATGTTTGGTGGACCATGGAATTGTAATCAATGGACCAAACGGATGTCATTCACTTTGTCCATGTGTATAACTATAATGTCACTTGTAAATGGTGTACATGGATGGATGGCATGGATATATGCATGCATCATTGTGGGGCCCACATGTGTATTGGATTTCAAAATCCATGAAAATCCAGCATGGACCAGAAGCAACTCCATGGGACTCAATGCAATTCCATCCTACCTAATCTTAACCTTTCCCATCCTCTCTCAATGCCGGGGGGAATTTCACTAAACTAAATGCAATTCAATCCCACCGAATACCATCTATGCCCAGCGCCAAACGCCCCCTTAATGGGCTGGTGCCTTAAAATTAGCTAACAAATTAAAGGGACGTAGCATGGATAAAACATACACATTAAGGTGGGCCCTACAAAGTTCCATCACCAGGGATATCCATACTGTTGGGGTTACACCATGCAATCCGCTACCATTGCATGGGTACCATCAACCATGTGATCAGCTACCCCAGCAACGAGAACTTGCATTGAAAGTTCAAAAAATCGAAGGCTTTTTTATGTGATCAGCTACCCCAGTACTACACTTTTTTTTATATCTAATTGTGGCCCACCTTACCAATGGATCAAACTGATTCTTGGACTAAGGAATCAATATAGGGGTGCCATTCTGACGGGTGGATTGGATTTGGGACTTATTTTGCCATGCTGGGATATGTGTGCCATGTACATGAGCTCTGTTTCAACGCGGCCCTTACCATAGGGCCCACCTTGATATATGTATTATGTTATCCATGCCGCCCATCCATTTTTCCAGATCACTTCAGTGCATTACTTAAAAAATGAAGTAGATCCAATTATCAGGTGGACCATACTGTAAGAAAAAGAGGTGATTGACCATTAATGGACCACAAAAGTTTTGGATCAAGTTGATATATATGGGAAATGGTTTTATGCGGTCGACCTCATGGGAACTTGGCATGGGATATTTTAAAAATTAATTGTACACAGATCTCAGGTGGGTCACACCATCTAAAACTGTGTGAAAACATGCCTAAGACATCTAATAGCACTTGGTAGGTCCAACCTAAGTGCTATTAGATGGGCAGGATGTGTGAACTTAGTCTAACCACTCAGTCAAGTGGGACACAAGCAATAGATGGGTTAAATGTGTAAACCACATCTCGGTGAGCCTTATAAATGATCAGGAAGGTTTTAGGGGCAAGTAATCACTTTCGAATGTTGTTGTCGTGTGGCCCACCCAATTCATGGATTGACATGAGGTCGACCTCATGGGAGCTTCACATGAGGTCAAGCTTTGTGGGCCCCACAATGATGTGTGTCAGACAACCACCCCATCAGTCAAATGCACCATTCCATGGTGGCCCACAGGCCTACAATTGTGTCAATATGTGACTTAGGTGGGCCCCACAACAAGCAACAGTTAAGAGTGGTATGCATGCCCATTGAAACCTTCCCGATTGCATATAGGGCCTAGCGAAATGTAGTTTAGACATCCAGCCGATCCATTGCCTATGTCCCACTTGGATGGGGCTCACACCAAATTTTAGGCCATTTCAAAACTCAGGTGGGCCCATCAAGTACTTTTAAGTGTTTTAGGGTTTTTTTTTTCATGGTTTCAAATGGTGTAGACCACCTGAGTTTTGGATATGTCAGATTTTTGGCGCATCCCATAACTTAGAGGGGACCTATCAAATGCACGACGTGGATGCTCATCATACATCACAATGGGGCCATAGAGCTTGACCTTATGGGAAGCTCCCCTGAGGTCTCACAGTACCATTTGTCTACCTCTTCGATCATGAGGTCAAGCCCTATGGGCCCCAATGTGAAGTGTGTCATACATCAAGTCGTGCATTTGATGGGTCCCTCTATGTTATGGGATATTCCAAAAATTAGTTGTATACGGAACTCAAGTGGGTCAGACCATCTAAAATCGCGTGAAAACATGCCTTAGACATGTAAAAACATTGATATAAATCCGTAAGTAATTTTAAACTTTTAATATATAATTATAATGAGTTAGCTAAAATATTAACAATATTATTTTTTTAAAAAAAAAAAACTTGAAATTATATTGTTCAATATATATATCCAAATTCTCAGCTGTGCACTGGTTCGCGAGGAATTTGCGCGAACTATTTTGAGAACTCATCGTACATGATGTGACTCCAAAATTTGAACGGTCCACGTGAAAGCACCTCATGAAACTCTTCGGGCCTAATTTTTTACTTTGATCCAAAACATTGGCGGGACATGAAAAATGAAAACAATTTCCTTTTTTTATTTGCATTTCTCTTTTCTATGGCCCATCAAAATTTTAGATCAAGGTGAAAATTTACCCCTTGGAGTTTCATGGGATTCCGCATCACATGGACAGTACGGATTAGACACCCATGATACATGTACAAAGGTGTGCACGTGCATAAGTGTGTGGGTGAGCATGACTCTCTCTCTCTCTCTCTCTCTCTCTCTCTCTCTCTCTCTCTCTCTCTCTCTCTCTCTATATATATATATATATATATATATATATATATGATGTGCAAGTTTGAAGCCATCGGCATGAGCTCCTATAACAGATATACTCATTAAATTAATTTTTGGGTTGCACTCGAACAAGCCCTTTAGGTTTGGGACCTAGATCCATAGCTCAAGTGGTAGACTGAGTGAAAGATACCTCCATTTCAACACTGAGGTCTTGGCATCGATCCCTAGTGGGGGTGGCTAACAGTGAAGTGTGATCTGACAGTGGATGTACTAACAAGTTAACAAAAAAAAAAAAAAAGGTTGGGGCTTAGCCGGGGCTGTTGGTTGGGACTAGGATCGAAAATTTTGGATTTAGGCATGGTCAGGATCCGTGGCCCATGGGTTAAAAGCATTTCCTTTGTTCCTTGGACCTGGCCCAAATAGTATATCCGGGCTGAATGGAGTTGGGTGAGTACCTGCCACATGGATTGCCTGAGAAAACCTTTTGTTGGAACTTCCATTAATGGAAAGCTAGGTGGGGCCACTGTGATATTTGTGAGAAATCCACTCTGTCCATCCTTTTTTCCAGCTCATGAGAGGGCATGAGCCCAAAAATGAGGCAGATACAAAACTCAAGTGTATCTCCCTTATTTTTGGGCTCATACATGATATGGGAAAACAAATGGACATGATGGATTTTCATAAACATCACGGTGGGTGCCACCTAACTCCCCGGTCACAGGAAATTCCTGTGAAAGCCTTTCTCAAGCAATCCATATCACAGGTATCTGCATCTCTAGCAGTGGGCTGGACTCGACCCATACCTCTTCAGCTAGCGGTGAGTAGGGTTGTAGATGGTTTGAGTTGGGTCAAGGGGAACTCGACTCAATTCATTTAAAATTTGGGCCAAAATTTTCAACCAAGACTTGATCTACATGGGAAGAGATGTGATGAGGTTGATCACCGTCTTTCTCATGTAATAACTACGCTGAACTCACAGAGCTCTCTGGATTCCTCACGAAGCTCTCTCAAATCCATTAAGGATAAAAATAAAAATAATTTCTAATAAATTCGAAATAAAATTGATTGGTGATTTAAAAAATAAAATTACAACCCTTTAGTTTTAGACTCAAACTCTCTAAAAACCTGACTTACTATAAATAGTAAAGTTACTATTTATAGACGGTCACCATTCATGCTAGACTTCATAGTTTTCGGCTAAAAATAGTAAGTGTCCAATTTAGCCTAACCATGTTATTCTCCAAACTTTTCTAAGCCCTTTTCATGTTGTGCACGACTCCTATGATTCAAAGGATCAAAAGTTATATGCCAACTAAAACTTATTATTTATAGTAAAAATGAAAATAAAAAGGACTTTTGATCGTCGATCTGATGGAATCTCGCAAATCCGAAGTGGGCAACCCGGCATCACAGGGTTGGTTAGTTAAAGTAGTTTCTCCTATCCAAAATCATATATGATATGTCGAAAAACTCATCCCATTTGCAAGATATGGCTGTTTTAAGGTTCTGACGGTCTGGATCATTTTCACCTCCGATCGGATCTTCTCCCGTCCATCTTTGTCATAAAAGTGTCTGCGACCGCTCTACATCATAATCTATTATAAATTCAGATTGAGTTAGGGTTCATGTGAAGCCAAAAATAAATTCTAGTGGAGTTTGGGTCAATGAGAGGATAAGATTAGCCGACACATTAATTTAGTGGGTCGGGTTTGGTTCCTCTGGGACACCCAACCATTCATCACACGTTGGTTCCGGGTTCTGTCTGGGTCGGGTCTGGGTCTGGTTTAAGTCAAGTAAAGATGGCTCAATTTGACCCATTTACTGATGTGGGTTTGGACCTTGACCCACTTTGTGGTTTTAAATTTTGGACCCAAACCCACTAGTTTTCAGGTCGGGTCGACCCATTGGGTCGACCTGACCCATTTGCACCGCTTGTGGAGAGCCCAAGCTGTCACAGACTTAGACATTGTCATGTGGGCCAGGCCTGTGCAAGCATCTGGTCCAATAAGGTTGGCCATTCAGAACCAGCCTATTTCGGTTGTGAATTTCTTGTCTCTTGGCCCATTGGATCCTCAGGGCCCACTGAACGGAAATCTCATCCGTTGGTTGGCTTATAGACAACACTAACCATTAATTACTCCCCTATGAATTCATTTTCAATCTAACCATCCAATTGCAGACCACGATCCATGTGTATAGGATTCATCAAATGGACGGTTGGGATCCACCACCTTACTCCTTCCCGATTGGAGATCTCAAACGTTCTCTTATGGTGGTAATGCGCAACATACACACGCACCATCCATGTGTGCCAACGTGGCAGCTGTCGAGCACTTGTAACTAGGACTGCTAGCGGGCCGGGATGGTTTATAGGCCCAAGATCTGGGCCCATTCCTAAAATTTAAGCCCGTTTATATTTATCAGGCTGCATCTGAGTGGGTCAAAGAGCCTGTCAGCCTAGCAAGGCCCATTTATGATTTCAAAGGCATTTTTATCATATATCATGCATGATGAGGCACACCAGATGAATGGTTCAGATCTTGCATGCTGTCAAGCCTGTTTGTTTTGGCCCGACCCGAATCCGGGCCTGGGATTTACTATGCGGGCTGGATTTGTATAGACCGTGCCTGTAATACCCGGTTCTTTTAAAATGGTGGGTTAACCGTTAACCCACCGTTACATATGATGTGGCCCACACGAGTTTTGGATGGCCCTCATTTTTGGGCTTAGGCCCTAACTCTGATGGGCAAAATGAATGAGCGGTGTGGATCTATCACATGATGCCTGTGGGGCCCATTCTCAAAAATAAATAAATAAATAAATAAATAAATCAAACCACAAAGTGACGTGTTGACGCACGTCACCCCATGAAACAGACTCCCTCCACGATTCTTTCTCTCTCTCCCACTTCTCCACAACTGTTGCAGATGGGAACCCATTCACCATGATTTCCATCATCATGGTGGGACCCATTCCTCAATCTAAACCGTCCATTAGACTCAGAACCCATCAAATCACCTACCATTATTTTATACCCTATTTCTCATGATACATATAGAAAATCATAGAAAAAAAAAATCACAAAAGAAAGATTTTGAGAAGAAAAGAGAGATCAGGAAAAGGGAGTACGTAAGGGTTCAACATCGAGTTCAAAGTGTTAGTGCACGTCGAAATCAGCATCTCTTCAGATTATTTCCTCCCATCACACTATTTTTCCATATCAGGTAGGTGATCATTCCTCCATTGAAAAATTCATATATATTGCTTTATATAATCTAGACATCGAAATATTCATAAATAATTTCCTATTGAAAGAAATTTTTTTATTTGACTACTGTACAAATGCAATTATTATTATATTATTATTATTATTATTATTATTATTATTATTATTATTATTATTATTATTATTATGTATTGTTTTATATTGCATTTGATATTATTTTAGTGATGATGAATATTTATTATGTATTGCTATTATGTATTGCTTTATATTTGCATTATATTATTGTTATGATGATGAATATTTATTATGTATTGCTGTTATATTATTATTATGTATTGCTTTATTATTTGCATTTGATATTATTTGTTAGTGATGATGAATAATTATTATGTGAACTATTATTTTTAATTTTTTACGGGTGCTATGCCCTAAAAGGATCACCGTATTATCTGCTATAGGCACTCTGATATTAATTGTTACAATATTTCCTTGTAAGTTAGATGCATCGTATGTGAATAATTATTTTTTTGTACGATGATTCTCACGGGTGCTCTGCCCAGGGTCATTCCCGAAATGATCAGCATGACACGGGTGCTCTGCCCAGGGTCATTCCCAAAAGGATCAGCACGAGTGTTCTGCCCTGGGTGATTCCCTAAAAGGATCAGTACGCACGGGTGCACTGCCTTGGGCTTTTGTCCCAAAAGGGGTTATACCGGTGCTCTGCCGAGGGTCATACCCTAAAAGGATCAACACCGGTGCTCTGCCGTGGGTCATCCCCTAAAAGGATCAACACACATGAGTGTTTTGCCCACTCCAAATCTTAACATCTTTAGAAAAGTTATGTTAAATAATTTATTTATTTCATGTTCATGAATGTCTTATATTACTATGATTTTATATTCAATGTTCGTCTCATTTTATTAATATGTCGAGATTTAATTTGGTAATATTTGTGAGATTTTCAACTTAGGATTGATGTGATCCTATTGAGTTGTCAACTCATTATGTGTTAACCGTTTCAGGTTATGAATATTTTGAAGATGCAGGGTACTTCTATTAGTAGTGGAGCATGGAATGTAATTTGATGCACGTGGCATGTCATTCTACATAGGATAGATTTTATTTTATTTTAGAACTCTAAATGTAGTAATGTTAGCTTGATTTTCTCACTTCAAGTTAAGTTAAATAATTATGCATCGATGTAATAAAAGAGTA
Organism: Magnolia officinalis; assembly: GCA_021015155.1. Taxonomy (NCBI): domain Eukaryota; kingdom Viridiplantae; phylum Streptophyta; class Magnoliopsida; order Magnoliales; family Magnoliaceae; genus Magnolia; species Magnolia officinalis. The sequence continues at coordinate 65,912,235 of JAJHSJ010000011.1, forward strand.
TGTAATTAGTTATCTTAATATATGTTTAGATTTTTAAGTTTTTTTGCTATGGTGGGAGAAAATGAAATGCACATGAAATTTCCATACTTTATTTGTATTTTTTTTTTATTTTTTTTTATATAGGTCACGGGTCTGAAATTCGAGTCCTGGACACCCTATTCGGGTACCCGATTTTTTGGGGCGTGACAAAGTTGGTATCAAAGCCAGGTTTGATCTTAAACATTGGACTTAAAATAGAAATTTAGCTCTAAGTCTTCATAAATAGCCTTAACTAGGAGATGAGAAATTTAGAATACATATGTAGGACATTTTAATTTATTGTAATATAATACTTAGATCCTATTTAGGTTGTATATTAACATACAAAATCAAATCTGGACGTTAGGAAATTTCTGAGAATTTTTTTAACTATTTATTGAGTTGGACAGCAATAATCTATATAAAATGTCTGACTTTGAAAAATCATAACTATTTAAGTAAAACTCCGATTGAGTTGATTCAAAAACTCAATTGAAGCTTGATAAGTATAATTTTATAAACAAATATGTAAAAATTAAAATATACTGATATTTCAGGTATGTATTTGATGTTAAAAAAAATCTGTCCAGAAATCGTCCAAATCTGGACAGCATGTACTCTCTGAATTCTTAAAAATTTTACAGGCGTCGAAATATTATGAAACTTTACAGGGATATAGTAGACTTATAGATGTATCTATATAAAAATTTTCAAGTTAAAATAATGTCTAAAAATATCAAATAGAATAGCACCCTTATGACCAGAAATTTCTGCACATAGTTCTAAACTACATTTTAGTTCAACTTCTCTTAGATCTTCATGTATGCCTACATTGAACCGTCTAATTTCTTATAATCTTAAAATTATTCAGTAAAATTCATAATCCCCTTTATTTATCCTAGGCTATGACGGATGAAAGTATGAACCTCGGGGCCGCATCGGAGACTCAAGTACCCGATGCAGCTAGGCAAGGAACAATTATTGACAAGATCCTCCAGGCGATGGAAGGATTTGCCTCATTTATGAGAACACAAGTGCTTATAAGTCAATCTCAGAAGCAGACTCAAGCGACGCATGTAGCCGCTGAAGGGACGGGGTCCTTATTGGAAAAGTTTAAGAGACAGAGACCGCCTACGTTTAAAGGTGGGCCTAACCCAAGTGAAGCTGAGGGTTGGAAAAGGCAGATGGAGAAAATTTTCACAGCTATGAGATGTAATGAGCAACAAAAGGCTGAATTAGCAATATATATGTTGGAAGGAGAAGCCGATCATTGGTGGGAATCTACGACTAAGGAGAACCCGAGTATAGAAAGGTGGACATGGGACCAATTCTGCACAAAATTTGAAAATAAATACTTTCCAGCCTATGTGCGTGCTCAAAAGGTTACAGAATTCATGAAATTAGAACAAAAAGATATGACGGTGCGTCAATATGATGCAAAGTTTATAGAGTTGGCACGATTTACGACATTTCTCATACCGGATGAACTTCGTAAAGGGCAGAAGTTTGTTGAAGGACTGAAACCTTCTATCCGTACTCGACTGGCGTCATTTCTTATTAAAACGTATGCAAAAGCAGTGGAACGCGCCAGCGGAATAGAAAAGGACTTTGATGAGCATTGGAAGAATCGCGAGCCGAGGAAGGACATGAGGAGTGGAGCCAGGACCACGCCCCATTCATCTCTCACACAACATGAAGTGACTAAGCGTCAGAAGATGATGCCAACATTAATACCCAGTCATGCCACTATGCAATTTTCAACGCAATTCACTGGAATTGCGTTAACTGCGGAAAGGTGGGCCATCCTGCCCGCCATTGTCTTCTACCACCTCGTCACCAATATCCAGGGAATCAAGGACCGCCACGATCGTTTTACAGGCCGCCTCTTCATTATGCACCGTCTACATCATATCAACGACCTCCGCCGCCGCCTCCTCAGATGATGCATCCAACTGCGAAACCAGCACAACCTTATCCTCAGAGGCCTACACAGCTACATCCACGATTCCAGCCACCTGGACCCCCTCAAGCTTATCCGAGACCACCTCAACAATTGCAACAACAGGTCAAGCCTCCCAATATCAGCAACTGAGGCCAGAAAGTCAGGCGCCCCGACCTCAAGCTCAAGGACGTGTTTACGCTCTATCTTCATTCACAAATGATCTAGCCCAACTTCAAGAGTATGAGGATCCAAATCGAAGCTATGAAGATCCAACGCCACCTCAAGATGATGCTGCACAAATGTATGAGACTACTGCTTCTGCTTATGGGGACCCAGCACAACCTGCAGATATCACTCTCAACATGGTGTTGAAGCTACTAATGATGTGGTGGAAGGTACTATCTTGGCTTACACTCTCTTGCCAGAGCATTATTCGATTCAGGAGCTACACATTCATTTATATCTTATTTTTTCGTATGCTCACTTGGTATATCACCCGTACGATTAGATAAGAAAATTATCGTAGCAACCCCTCTCGGTAAGTCCATGAATTTAGAGCAAATATGTGAAGAATGCCCCATCATAATTGAAAATGAAATACTGCCAGCAAATCTCATTATTATGCCTATGAAGGAATACGATGTCATCTTAGGAATGGATTGGTTGTCCCAGTATCGTGCCAAGATAGATTGTTTCAGGAAGACGATTATGTTGAACATAGAAGGACGATCTCCACTGAAATTTTATGGGACACGAAGAAGGAAAGCGCCGATTGGTTTGTCGGCTATTGTGGGAATCGAGCAATCAGAAGAAGGGATTGAACAAATACCTGTGGTAAGGGAGTTTTTAGAAGTTTTTCAGGATATTCCAAGGTTACCTCCAAAGAGAGATGTGGACTTCGGTATCGATCTAATGCCCGGAACTGCACCTATCTCTAGAGCACCTTATCGCATGGCTCCGGTAGAATTAAAAGAATTAAAGGATCAGATCCAACAGTTGCTAGATCAGGTTTCATTAGACCCAGCACGTCGCCATGGGGAGCACCGGTCTTATTTGTAAGGAAGAAGGATGGAACTATGAGATTATGTATCGATTATCGTCAGTTGAATAAAGTAACAATCAAGAACAAATATCCTCTTCCTAGGATTGAGGATTTATTTGATCAGCTTAAGGGAGCGAGGTTCTTTTCTAAAATAGATTTGAGGTCAGGTTACCATCAGTTGAGAATAAAGGATAAAGATGTGCACAAGACGGCTTTTAGGACTCGTTACGGGCACTATGAGTTCTTGGTAATGCCATTTGGATTGACAAATGCTCCAGCGGTATTTATGGATCTTATGAATCGGGTATTCAAACCTTATTTAGATCGATTCGTTATTGTATTCATCGATGATATTCTTATATACTCCAAGACTCATGAGGAGCATGAGGAACATCTCAGGACCACTCTGCAAACGTTAAAGGAAAATCAATTGTATGCCAAGTTATCAAAATGTGACTTCTGGAAGCATGAAGTAAAATTCTTGGGGCATGTGGTGTCAGAGAAAGGGATATCTGTGGACCCAGCTAAAATTGAAGCAATATTAGAATGGGAGCAGCCCTCGAATGTGTCTGAAGTGCGAAGTTTTCTCGGCCTTGCTGGTTACTATCAAAGATTTATAGAAGGATTCTCTAATATATCAAGACCCCTAACTAATCTAACTAAGAAGAATACGAACTTTAAGTGTGATCAAGATTACGAGCAGGCATTTATCGAACTAAAGAAGCGGTTGACATGAGCCCCAGTTCTGGATTTACAGACCGAAGGAGAAAGATTCGTCGTTTATACTGATGCGTCATATCAGGGATTAGGATGTGTTCTTCTGCAAGGAGGCAAAGCTATCGCTTTCGCGTCACGACAGTTAAAGACTCACGAGCGAAATTACCCGACGCATGATCTGGAGTTAGCAGCAGTGGTTTTTGCTTTGAAAATTTGGAGGCACTACCTGTATGGGGAACAATTCGACTTATATTCAGATCATAAGAGTTTAAAGTATCTCTTTAATCAGAATGAATTGAATATGCGTCAGAGAAGATGGATGGAATTTTTGAAGGACTACCATTTCGATATTTCATATCACCCAGGAAAAGCAAATGTTGTGGCCGATGCCCTAAGCAGAAAGACACGAAAACTTGTGGCCAGCCTAATGATCAAAGAGTGGGAGATGTTAAATGTTATCAAGGATTTCGATCTGCAACTCCAGCTTGAAGAACCTCAGGCGCATCTAAGTAACCTAGTAGCACAGCCTGCCCTGGTGTGTAATTTTATTTTATTTTATTTATTTATTTGATTATTCTTAATATTTAATAGCTAAGTTTAACTTATTAACCTTTAGAATTGAGATTAGATCATGATAAAATTTTCTCTTAGATTCGGCGTATTCTAGAAGCTCAGAAGAAAAACGTTTGGCTACAAGAAAAAGGAGCGGAAGGAATGGGTAAGGAGAATGCAGAATGGCGAATTGGCACTGATGAAGGGATTAGGTTCCGTGGAAGGCTATGCGTTCCAAATGAACCTGATTTGAAGCAAGAGATTTTGGACGAGGTTCATAGATCAAGATTCACTATCCATCCAGGGGAGACTAAAATGTATCACGATGTTAAGCGCCAATACTGGTGGAACAACATGAAGCGAGAAATTGCCGAGTACGTATCTAAATGTGCAACATGTCAACAAGTGAAGGCAGACCATCGAAGACCACCAGGACTCTTACAGCCGTTACCGGTCCCAAAGTGGAAATGGGAGCATATATCCATGGATTTCGTAGTTGGATTTCCGAAGACAGGTCGACACCATGACACTGTATGGGTGATCGTAGACAGATTAACCAAATCCGCACACTTTATCCCAATAAAGATTTCTACATCTGCAGTGGAGTTGAGTAAAATTTATATTAAAGAAATCGTCCGACTTCATGGTACTCCAGTATCCATCGTCTCCGACCGAGATCCCAGGTTTAAATCGCGGTTTTGGGCAAGTCTACAAGAAGCTTTGGGAATTACTCTCGATTGCAGCACAACATTTCACCCGCAGACTGATGGACAAACAGAAAGGACGAACCAGATTTTAGAAGATATGTTACGTAGCTGCATTCTCGATTTCAAGGGCAATTGGGACGATCATCTGCCGCTGGTGGAATTTGCATATAATAATAGCTACCTGGCCAGCATTGGTATGACACCATTTGAAGCTTTATACGGAAGACCCTACAGATCACCAAGCTGTTGGACCGAAGTAGGAGAAAGGACATTGTTGGGACCAGAACTTATTCAAGAGACCTCCAAGAAGATTGACATCATTCGGGAACGTATGCGCGCCGCTCAGAGTCGCCAAAAGAGCTATGCAGATAATCGACGCAGAGACTTAGAGTTTTGTGTGGGAGATCATGTGTTCATAAAAGTTTTCCAATGAAAGGAGTTATGCGTTTTGGAAAGAAAGGGAAGCTCGCGCCACGTTTTATCGGACCATTCGAGATCCTACAAAGAGTAGGAGTTGTAGCATACAAGCTGGCTCTACCACCTCAGTTATCCAATATCCACAATGTATTTCACGTTTCCATGCTTCGAAAGTACAAGCCGGACGATTCTCATGTCATCGAATGGGAGCCGCTAGAGATTCAAGAAAATGTCACATATGAAGAGCAACCTGTGCGCATTCTCGATCGTAAGGAGCAAGTACTTCGGACGAAGGTTATACCACTTGTGAAGGTACAGTGGAGTCATCACAGCGAGGAAGAAGCATCGTGGGAGCGAGAGCAAGAAATTCGAGAAAAGTATCCTAACCTCTTTTAGGTATGTAAATTTCGAGGACGAAATTTTGTTAAGGTGGGTAGAATGTAATACCCGGTCTTTTAAAACGGTGGGTTAACCGTTAACCCACCGTTACATATGATGTGGCCCACATGAGTTTTGGATGGCCCTCATTTTTGGGCTTAGGCCCTAACTCTGATGGGCAAAATGAATGAGCGGTGTGGATCTATCACATGATGCCTGTGGGGCCCATTCTCAAAAAAAATAAAAATAAATAAATAAATCAAACCACAAAGTGACGTGTTGACGCACGTCACCCCATGAAACAGACTCTCTCCACGATTCTCTCTCTCTCTCCCACTTCTCCACAACTGTTGCGGATGGGAACCCATTCACCATGATTTCCATCATCATGGTGGGACCCATTCCTCAATCTAAACCGTCCATTAGACTTAGAACCCATCAAATCACCTACCATTATTTTATACCCCATTTCTCATGCTACATATAGAAAATCATAGAAAAAAAAAATCACAAAAGAAAGATTTTGAGAAGAAAAGAGAGATCAGGAAAAGGAGTACGTAAGGGTTCAACATCGAGTTCAAAGTGGATTAATCCAAGTTAGTGCACGTCGAAATCAGCATCTCTTCAGATTATTTCCTCCCATCACACTATTTTTCCATATCAGGTAGGTGATCATTCCTTCATTGAAAAATTCATATATATTGCTTTATATAATCTAAACATCGAAATATTCATAAATAATTCCTATTGAAAGAAATTTTTTTATTTGACTACTGTACAAATGCAATTATTATTATTATTATTATTATTATTATTATTATTATTATTATTATTATGTATTGCTTTATTATTTGCATTTGATATTATTTGTTAGTGATGATGAATATTTATTATGTATTGCTATTATTATTATTATTATTATTATGTATTGCTTTATTTGCATTGATATATTGTTAGTGATGATGAAATTATATGTTTTGCTATTATTATTATTATTATGTTTATGCTTATTATTTGCATTGATATTTTGTTAGTGATGATGAATAATTATTATGTGAACTATTATTTTTAATTTTTTACGGGTGCTATGCCCTAAAAGGATCACCGTATTATCTGTTATAGGCACTCTGATTAATTGTTACAATGTTTCCTTGTAAGTTAGATGCATCGTATGTGAATAATTATTTTTTTGTACGATGATTCTCACGGGTGCTCTGCCCAGGGTCATTCCCGAAATGATCAGCACGACACGGGTGCTCTGCCCAGGGTCATTCCCAAAAGGATCAGCACGGGTGCTCTGCCCTGGGTGATTCCCTAAAAGGATCAGTACGCACGGGTGCACTGCCTTGGGCTTTTGTCCCAAAAGGGGTTATACCGGTGCTCTGCCGAGGGTCATACCCTAAAAGGATCAACACCGGTGCTCTGCCGTGGGTCATCCCCTAAAAGGATCAACACACATGAGTGTTTTGCCCACTCCAAATCTTAACATCTTTAGAAAAGTTATGTTAAATAATTTATTTATTTCATGTTCATGAATGTCTTATTATTTACTATGATTTTATATTCAATGTTCGTCTCATTTTGATTAATATGTCGAGATTTAATTTGGTAATATTTGTGAGATTTTCAACTGGGATTGATGTGATCCTATTGAGTTGTCAACTCATTATGTGTTAACCGTTTCAGGTTATGAATATTTTGAAGATGCAGGGTACTTCTATTAGTAGTGGAGCATGGAATGTGATTTGATGCACGTGGCATGTCATTCTACATAGGATAGATTTTATTTTATTTTAGAACTCTAAATGTAGTAATGTTAGCTTGATTTTCTCACTTCAAGTTAAGTTAAATAATTATGCATCGATGTAATAAAAGAGTATGTAATTAGTTATCTTAATATATGTTTGGATTTTAAGTTTTTTTGCTATGGTGGGAGAAAATGAAATGCACATGAAATTTCCATACTTTATTTGTATTATTATTTTTTTTTTTTTTATATATAGGTCACGGGTCTGAAATTCGGGTCCTGGACACCCTATTCGGGTACCCGAATTTTTGGGGCGTGACAGTGCCAGGACCAGTCTTTTGATTGCCCTATTGAGGGGTGTACATCGAGTTGAACCGAGTCGAGCTGGCCTCAGCTCGACTTGGCTCGAACACTAGTTGACCTCAGTTCGAACTCGGCTCGGCTCAGTCCTTGAGCCTGACTGGCTAGCTCGGCTCAGTTCAGTCAACATCTCGGACCAGCTCAGGCCGAGTTCGAGCCAAGATCGAGCCGAGTTTGCCATTGAGGCATTTCCACAAACACCTGGACTGCAACTTCAAAAACTCGCTGTTTTACAAACAGAGGTAATGGCTTTACAGAACACCTTCTAAGTAACATAAAAACAAAATAATAAATAAATAAAAAGAGAAAAAAGTATTTGTTTAATGTACATACCTTGCTTACCACCGGCCAAACCTTCCTTGCCACCGGCCACATCTCGTTGAGTCATTTTATTATACAGTCAGTGAGCAACATCAATGGCAAAGTAACCCACTAAACTGGTTCGATCCGAGTTCGATTCGAGCTGGATTCGATTCGAGTCAAGTCGAGCTGAGGCATGCTCGAACTCATTTTCCAGCTAAAAAAATCACCTGACTCGGCTCGAACTCAGCTTCGAACCGAGTCGAATCGAGCTTTTTCGGGTCGAGCGAGCTAACCAAGCTAGCTCGGTTCGTGTACACCCCTAATGGTAGGTGGGCCCGCACATGCAATTGATGGGCCCATTAAAAATGCCTTTTGGTTAGATACATTCTTGAGCCTGGAATTAGTGTAAATGGGACCTGAAGAAGAATCATTTAGACCGTTGATCTGATTATTCCTAATGTGAATGAGGAACCTTCTGATCGCCGTCCATCAAACAGGTTTTCAATGAGAAAATACATCAGAATTCCACATTCGATGGGGAAATGCCCAAAGACTGGATGGGAATCCACCATCCACATTGGAGCCTTTAGATCAACGGTTTGGAGCCTTGCCAAGGGACGGACAGTGGGATACCAAGGTGTGTGCACTTAGGACCATGTTAACAGTACATTTGAGTTCTGTGGGGCCCACTATAATGTTTCCAACATCCACCCCGTCCATTGGTTTCACCTCCTCGTGTTCACTGCCCAACCCAAAAATAAGACAAATCCAAAATTAAAGTGGGCCACGCCATGGGGCAGTGTAGGATCATGCCTGAACTCTTTAAAATCATGTGGTGTGGGCAATTTCAATTTTAGGATGGCCTGATATTTTGTCTGTCCCTTCATCCCAATGAGACACATTAGATGAGTGGATTGGATGGCATGTACAAAGTACACTGCGCATCCGAAAAAATGAGAAGTTTCTACGGTCCACATTCCCCTCTTGATTGTCCCCATTATCCCCTGCATATGGTCCACTTAGTCCTAGATCAAGCTGTTTTTTGGGCTTTCGGTCTAACATTGTCGTTGCAACTCATGGACAGGTTAGATGGGAGGTTAGCATCATTGCATCATGGTGGACCTTAACTCAGATGTATGGGAGCTTTCCATACATTCGACCCAATTGGATTATTGCTACTCGCACACACATGTATAATTCTCACAGTTGAATGAGGCTTGCAAAGCCCACGTTCATAAGGGGGCCCGTCCACATGCTAGTTGGTTGAGTGTAACCGCTTGCAAATATTCAATTGAAGTTAAGATTGGGAGACTTAATGGGTACCTTGAATGGATTGAATTCACAGCCATGAATATAATTCTAGACTCGAACTTACAGGTAGGGTTGCAACTCACTACTTAGGCTGGGTTGGGTTGGGTTGGGTCGGGTCGGTTCGGGTCGGGTCGGGTCGGGTTGAAGGGTTAAGTTAAGCTCAACTCCACCTCAAGAGAACCCAATCCACAACCCAGAGTGATTTGATTTCCAACCCAATATATAAAACATGAACCCATCCTTAAACTGGTCCAACATGGCTGACCCGAGCTGGCCCAATTTATGATCATGTTGGAGTTTTCCAATTCTAATCGGAGTCGAGGACCTGCGCTCAGGTTGGGTTGCCTTGCTTTGAGTTGACTCCAACTCAAGTTAAGCCCAATGAATAAGATCTTACTCTTACCCGAGTAGAAGACTTATAAGAGTTTTAAAACCAAGTCAAGGATTCGAGTACCCATAAGTGGTGAAACCCTAATATGGTGTAAGTGGGTGGGGGTGTGTGTGAGTGTGGAAAAGAAGAAGAAGAAAGAATAAGATCTGAACCTGTTCCCCTTAGAAATGTCCGGTATTTGTCGCGACAAGCCGTTCAAGTCATGCTACCTTGGATGGCTCTAGACCATGTTGCATTGGACAAGTGTTATTTGTCCAATATCCTTCAACATTGGATAAGTCTTAAATCATGAGACCAAACATCACAATTTTCCAAGCCCTCTCCTAGATAGCATGCAGATGGTCAGTAATGGGCAAAGATGGAGGGCTTTCTTTCACCTGTACTGGGTCCCTTCCCGCCAACAATGTAGCCCCATGATGCCTAGATTTGATACACTCCGAATTTTCTAAGAGAACTCACTTAATTATAAAACAAAGTTATGTGGACTTATCACAAAATAGATGGGACATCTACTGTAATGACATTTGTTCTAACATGTGTTGGTATTAAATTCCCTTTACCTCTAGTTATAAGAATTGTTGGGGATAAAATGTGCTAAGTCCGGAGATTCGGACTTGGGGGCCTCGAGTCGCCGAAGGACGCTCTTAAAAATTACGAGCCGACGAAACCGAGACAACGGTTAAGTCGGTTCAGACGACGAAACCGAGACAACGGTTAAGTCGGTTCAGACGACGAAACCGAGACAACAGTTAAGTCGGCTCGGACGACTTACCAGCAACTATGGCGTGCCTCGGCCGATTCACTTCGGATCAGTCGAACGAAGGAAAGAAGACATAAAACAAAATGTCATCTCGAATACCTCGGGATGAGATCTTCGATCCCGGAGATCACGGGATCGGATTAGTATAAAAAATGGACAAAATCTAATCTCCGTGATACTGGGAGGAGATCTCGTATTCGACATCGAGAGGAGAATCCTCGTACGATGGGAGGCTCTCGCGTCTATAAATGGAGGGGCCCCATCACCTTGAAAGGTACGCAAAAACTCTCTCCCTTAACCTATCAATATTATAAGACCCAGATTCCTAGCCTGACTTTGGCATCGGAGGGTCCCCTGCTCTAGCCAGGGTCTCCTTTGCTGGTTTCCTGTGCAGGTGTTCGAGGGTCTGAAGAGGGTATACCAGATTTTTGCATCAACAGTTTGGCGTCGTCTGTGGAAAACGCTTACGAAAAGTCATCTTACGCTCTCCCCATGATGACGACTCATAGGACGGTCCCAGAAGAAGATCAGAATGAGGTCGCGATTACAGGGTCATCGGGTCCAATAGCAAATCCGGCGGCCCGGAACCTACCTAACAATCGCCAACGAACCGCGGCCGGAGCAACTAATAATCAAGGGGGTCGTAATAACGGAGGCTTGGACCAAGAGGTTCAAGAAATCTGGTCTGACATAAATATGATGAAGCAGATGTTGGAGCGAATGTATCAGCAAATGCAGCCACCTTTGCCTCCCCAAGGGGAAACAACGCACATCCCGACTGCGGTAGACCCTCAGCCATCCGCGCCGCAATCGATCCGCCCGAGTCAACCCCGAGGTGTTTCCGAGCCGCCTCCAGCCCAGTCAGCTAACGCCGCATTGCCCCCGACTGATCTTCGGCATGAAATAGATAGAAGAAGACGTAATCGACCTCCGATAGAGGATACGGCGGAAAGCGGCGAACCTTGGAAAGCCGATATTCAAGACTTTAAAAGAGAAGTGCGAGAAGAAATGGCGAAAGAAATGACAGATATGAGGCAAGGACGGAGCGCATACCCGGCCAGGTCCGAGGCAAGAGCGTCCCCTTTTGTTGACGAGATGATGCAAGCTCGGTTGCCTGAGAGGTTTCGATTACCTCAAATCACTCTTTTCACCGGCAAAACCGACCCGACAGAGCATATCGAATGCTTCAAAACCTATATGGAGCTCCATGATGCCTCGGACGCGGTGAGGTGATGTGTCGAGCTTTTCCTTACGCTGACCGACGTAGCTCGGCTGTGGTTTAAACAGCTGAAACAGAAGTCCATCAGCTCGTTCACCGAGCTGAGTGACGCCTTTCTCACCAACTTCATCGGCGGAAAAAAGAAATTAAAGCCCCCTGCACATTTGAACAACATAATCTAAAAGCAGGGAGAGCTATTGAAAGATTACATCAAGCGTTTCAATTTCGAATCTCTTCAGGTTCGAAAACATTCAGAAGAAATAGCGCTCAATGCGCTCATGCAAGGAGTTAGAGACAAGCCGTTTCTGGCTTCTCTAGACAAAAATCCGCCCGACACTTTGGCAGAATTTATGACGCGGTCGGATAAATATGCAAACGCCGAAGAAACGCGGATCATGCGTGAAACCAAATCTTTGGTCAAAGAGCCGGCTAAAAAAGAAACCGACTCGACCGAAGAAAAAAAGCGCAAAGATGATCAAACGCGTGATGAGCGAAGATTGGGCAAGCGACCAGATCGGAGATTTTCCATATATACCCCCCTGAACAAGACTCAGGAGCAGGTATTGATAGAAATCAAAAGTGAAGGCTTTGTCAACTGGCCCAATAAGCTCAGAAGTAATCCTAATCGGCGGGACAAGGACAAATACTGCCATTATCATCGTGATCACGGGCATAACACAAGCGACTGTCGTCACCTAGAGGAGGAGATCGAACGACTCATAAAAGAAGGCCGACTCAAAGAACATGTGGTCAAGACCGGGATAGCCGATGGACGTCGGACCGAAAGTCAACCCATGGAAGAAATTCGGACAATTATCGGCGGTCCGCGATGCGGGGGCGATTCAAATAATGCTCGGAGGAATCATACGAGGAAGCTCAATCAGCCTGAGTCCGAGCTCTTGATTATAGATCGGCCTGCAAAAGAAAAGAGAATGGCAAAATATTGTGTTACATTCACAGAGGAAGATGCCCGAGGGATCCATCACCCTCACGACGACGCGTTAATTGTCACCTTGACTATCGCTAACCGGAGAGTATTCCGAATACTCGTTGATACGGGGTCATCTGCAGATGTGCTATTTACTCAGGCGTTCGACAAGATGGGAGTGGAGCGATCCATGCTACGTCCCGTTCGGACCCCGCTAATCGGTTTCTCCGGAGGACAAGTACTGCTTGAGGGGATTGTCTCGCTACCGCTCACCGCTGGTAGTGCCCCGCATTAGAAGACGGTGATGGTCGAATTCTTGGTCGTCAATCAACCCTCAGTATACAACGCCATACTCGGCCGACCTTCTTTAAGCCTTCTTCAGGCCGTGGTATCCACATACCATCTTGCGCTAAAATTTTCGACTGACTCGGGAGTAGGAGTTGTCAAAGGAGACCAGCAAGACGCGAGGCATTGTTACATGGTAGCTGTAAAAGGATCTGCCGACGGAAGTCCAGCCAACGTATCAACGATCGAATCGTTGGACCCGCGAGGCGAAAGTCATGAACGAGGGCAGCCGGTTGAAGATCTTATCTCAATCCCCTTGCTCGAGACAGATGGGTCCAAGACAGTACAAATTGGCTCGTCCTTACGACCCCCCTTGAAGGAAAAGTTGATAGCCCTTCTGCGCGGGTATGCCGATGTATTTGCCTGGAGTCATGCAGATGTGCCCGGAATGGATCCGTCCGTAATTACTCACCGACTTAACGTCGATTCGTCCTATCGACCGATCCGACAGAAGCGACGACCGCTTGGCCCTGAACGATATGCCATCATTGAAGAAGAAGTCAGCAAGCTTCTCCAGGCTAGCTTTATAGAAGAGATACAATATCCGGAATGGGTCGCGAACGTCGTGCTCGTAAAGAAATCTAACGGGAAGTGGCGGGTCTGTATTGATTATACTGACTTAAACAAAGCCTGCCCGAAGGATAGCTTTCCGCTCCCAAGGATAGATCAGCTAGTAGATAGTACCGCTGGACATGAACTTCTCAGTTTCATGGACGCATATTCAGGGTATAATCAAATTGTAATGCATCAAACAGATAAATCAAAGACTACCTTTGTCACTGACAAAGGTCTTTATTGCTACCGAGTGATGCCATTTGGGTTAAAGAATGCCGGCGCAACTTATCAAAGATTAGTTAACAAAATCTTTGCTCGGCTGATTGGTCGTACCATGGAAGTATACATCGACGATATGCTCGTCAAAAGTGTACACGCGGTAGACCATGTGGACGATTTGGAAGAAATGTTTCTTATCTTACGGAAATTTTGGATGAAGTTAAATCCGAGTAAATGTGCTTTTGGGGTGAGTTCCGGAAAGTTCCTCGGATTTCTGGTTAGTCAGCGAGGGATAGAGGCAAACCCCGAGAAAATAAAAGCTTTGCTTGATATGGAATCTTCTAAAAATATCAAAGATATCCAAAGATTAACTGGACGAGTTGCAGCACTTAATCGGTTCTTATCCAAAGCCACGGATAAATGTCTCCCTTTCTTCAAACAGTTGAAAGGTCGGCAGACAATGGACTAGACGGAAGAATGTGAAGCGGCATTTCAGCAATTAAAATCATGTCCCGGTTCTCCACCTCTCTTATCAAAGCCCGAATCAGGGGAGTCTTTGCTCCTCTACCTAGCAGTTTCCGAAGCGGCAGTTAGCTCGGCCCTGATTCGAGAGTCCGAAGGAAAGCAGCTACCGGTATATTATGTTAGCAAAGCATTATTGCCGGCAGAAACAAGATACCCGAATCTGGAAAAAGTAGCACTGGCTCTAATAACTTCCTCTCGCCGACTTAGGCCGTACTTCCATGCCCACACTATCATCGTGATGACTGATCTTCCACTTCGCCACGTTCTACAGAAACCAGAGGCATCCGGCCGACTCACGAAGTAGGCAATTGAACTAAGTGAATTCGACATTCAATACAGACCGAAAGCAGCGATCAAAGGACAAGTCGTAGCTGATTTTATTACCGAAGTAACGCCATCAAACGACCTCTCGGTCAACACTATGCCAGAGAATGCTGCAGTTCTGACGACAGCCACTCCCCCGTCCCATTCCTGCCCTGTTACCTGAAAATTGTTTGTCGACGGCTCTTCCAACTCTAAGGCAAGTGGGGCTGGAGTAGTACTAGAAACCCCCGATCATACCTATATGCAGTATGCCTTACGACTTGGCTTCCAAGCGTCGAACAACACTGCGGAATACGAAGCTTTGTTGCTCGGCCTCCGACTCACAGCTAGCATGGGAGTTACGCACCTAAACGTGTTCAGCGATTCTCAGTTGATAGTTAATCAAGTTACCGGTGTATATCAGACACGGAAAGAACAATTAAAGGCGCATATGGAAAAAGCGAAAGAAATGATCAGTGGATTCTAGCTTTGTCTTGTTAATCGGATCCCCCGCACAGAAAACGGTAAAGCCGACCTATTAGCAAAGCTCGCTTCCGCGGATGAAGATGATATACCCCGATCTGTTCCTATCGAATACGTCGCTAAGCCGAGTATAAATGAGCCGATTAGCTCGGTCATCAATACCCTCGATTCGGAACCTTCCTGGATCGACCCAATCATTCAATATCTCGATAAGAGTAAGCTACCTGAAGATCGCGCCGAGGCTCGACGAATTAAGATCCAAGCCTCCCGTTACACCATATCAACGGTACCTTATATAAAAAAGGTTACTACGCTCCGTTGTTACAGTGTCTCAAACCCACCGAAGCAAACTATGTGTTATGCGAAATCCATGAAGGAATCTGCGAAAATTATTCTGGAGGGCGATCTCTCGCCCATAAGGTTTTACGACAGGGATATTATTGGCCCACTATCCAACACGACGCTCGTAAGCTCGTCCAAAGATGCGACAAATGTCAGAGGTTCGCGGCAATTCCGAGACAAGCTCCTGAGACACTAACGCCAATGACTGGTCCTTGGCCCTTTGCACAGTGGGGTATCGACATTATAGGCCCACTCCCTATGGGAAAAGGTCAGACCAAGTTTGCTGTGGTGGCAGTGGATTATTTCACAAAGTGGGCCGAGGCAGAGCCGTTGGCTAAAATAACCGAGCAGAAGATCACTGATTTTGTATGGAAGAATATAATATGCCGGTTCAGAGTACCTCGCACCATCATTACCGACAATGGAAGGCAGTTTGATAATAGAAGCTTTCGTGAAATGTGCGACAACCTCGGAATCAGAAACGTATATTCTTCCCCTCATCATCTTCAGACTAATGGACAGGTTGAGGCAGTCAACAAAATCATCAAGCAACATCTCCGGACCAAGCTTGACCGGGCCAAAGGAACATGGGCCGAAGAACTCCCGAAAATTCTTTGGGCTTATCGGACTACAGCTCTGTCACGCCCCAAACTCGGAAACCGGGCTCACAAAATTCCCGATCGCCGAATCCGGCGCCGACAGCCTACGTAGTATCCCATTCTCGGCTTCCAGCGCCCATACGCCAGATTCCGATCCTGGGATCCTACAAGGAGGATTTTCAGTATGAATTTTTTTTTGTAATGTAATGGAGCATAACCAAAAGCATAACCAAGTCACAAAACAACATCACCACATATCCACTATATCAAAAACTTTTAAGTACAATGCAGAAAGGGAAATACAAGGTGATCAAAAAGCTCCAAAAAGATCTGATACGCGCTCCTGCCTCAGCGCGGCTGCTGTCCAACGCTACCTGCACACAACGGTCGTGCATAAGCTTACAAAAGCTTAGAGGGTGGTGTAAGTGTGTGTACAAGGCAAACGCCAAGTGTACAATATCAGAGTAATGCGGAAATATGCGGTAGGTCCATGAATACAACCAGAGCTATGTAATGTAAGGCATGAATGATATCGGTCATACCAAGGCCATGCGATGCGAAACATGAATGCTATCGGCCATACCGACTCAATGCAAGGCCTACGTAGCCGAATGCCATATGCGAGATGCAATACAAGCATGTCATTCCTCGTCATGTACACATATCAGTACAGTTCCTCTCTTGATATCACCGGGGTCTAATACACCTCACACTGACTGCCTCCTCCCGAGCTGCACAGTCAAGTAAGTGGAAGAGACCACACTATTCGCCTGACCAATAGTCTGTCAATACCTACCCGGCTCGTCGATAGCGGACACATTTGCGAGCTGGTCAAACTCAGCCTAGCTTATAGCCCCCTCACTCAGGCGGATAAGGCCACACCCCTTTCCAATCGACCACGACACAGTGGGAGACGCGGCCTACTGATATTCGGCACTCGGGCGCTCGTGTATCCACTCGGTCTAGACGTTGGAGCATCTCCTGGTACCAAAAAGGTTCTGGGACTCTCACCCAAGGACATCCTAAGTGCCCACAGTGCTAGAACAAGGTATTTTCGGTATCCGATACGGTCATCCACGATGTGCCTGTGGAGCCACGACCCTGATGTCGCTAGGGCGTGCAGTGATCAAGTCACACATATGTGAGATGCATGAATCACACCGTCAAATCATGCAGCAACCCATGCGCGTACAATGCGATAATGTGGGGCACTCCGCCTCATAAGGAGTCCCCTAAGTGGTCTGCCGAATGGCGTATGCTATGCTCAGTCACTACTCATATCAAGCATACATATGATGCGTATGGGTATGAATCATGGAGCTATACTAAGTATGTTATAAAGTGGTGAACTATCAACAAATGTGGGCCTACTAATGGGCCCTAGGGAGAGTTATAATGCGGACATTAAACCAACATTATTCTACAATGTGGACGTCAAACCAACATTGCTCCCAAGGCATAGCCCGCTATAAGACATCATTACACAAACCATGGGGAAATCATACATTGCAATGGACCCAAAGGACCTCCCGTTGGGCCTCGACCTATGGGCCTTGGATACATCAAGTGGGCCGCATCATATGGGCCTTATATAATTCAAGTGGGCCACATTAATGGGCCTTAGGTACATTGCAATGGGCCATATCCCATGGGCCTTTGAAATATCACAATGGCCTCGTAACATATGCCACAAAATACACAAGATGGGCCTCACAACATGGCCGTATACATATCATATGGGCGCACAAGTGATGGATGGCAATCAATGTAAGTGTATAATATACCATAATGAATTAGTATGATAAAGATTCCACCATTAAAATTCCTCATAACATTTATTTCTCATACAATCTGTTCATAGGGTCACTAAGAACTTGGTGGCCCAAGGGTCTAATGGTGGACGTTCAATCGTCACTATACAGTGTGGTCCACATGATAACTAGATCTATCTTTTTTTTTTTTTTGGCCCCAAGCCTTAATACAAGCTTGCCAAATGGTGGACTGTTTGGATGCAACAAAGTATCATGGTGGGGCCCACATGAAGGCCCACCATCCCTTATAATATAAATAATATAACATATAATTTATATATAATATATATACAATATTATATATGATAAAATATATATATATACACATACATATATATATATATGTACACACATACACACACACGTCACACACTCACACACACACGCATGCACCCACCCACACACGTGCACACACATGCACAGGGGCCCCCCGTCCGTCTGGACGGTGGGATAGAACACATACATTGCAGCGGGCTCCCACCGTCCGCTAGACGGTGGGATTAATACACATACATCACTGTGGGCTCCATGTGGGGCCCACTGTAACGTTTATTTGCCGTCCAACCTGTTGATAAGGTCACAGAGACCTGGGTGGAGGGAAGAAAACAAATATCAGCTTGCTTCAAAACTTCTGTGGGCCCCAAAAAGTTTCAACGGTGAAATTCAATCACAGCTGTTTCTTGTGGTGTGGGCCACCTGAGCCGTGGATCGGCCTGATTTTCGGAGGGGACCCACCTTACGGGGTGGTCCACCTCATGGACGGTGTGGATACAACATATACATCATGGTGGGGCCCATGGCTGGAGTCATGGGTCCCTGCCCGTTTCACGCCAGGACGCCTGCGTCCTTTGTCAGAGAGACAGCAGCAGCATGCTGCTTTATTTGTTTTTTTTTTCAATGGGGCCCTGTGATTCATAATCCAGCCCACCCAATATGTGTGTCCCACTTGTCTGGCCGTCCAGACCAAGTTTCAGCTACATCCAAACTCCAGGTGGGTCCCACCAAGTACTTTTATAGGTTCAGGCGTGTCTTTACATGGTTTTAGAGGGTATGGCCCACCTGGTGATCAGATCACCTTGCCATTTTGGCTCAACGCCTAAAATGAGGTGAAAAAGGGGATGGACGGCTTGGATTAAAAACATACATCAGGGTGGAGCCTACATGAATGACCCACCCAAGTAGCCATAAACCAAAAATAGGTGTTTTCACCTTCACGTCCAGAGAGTCTCTGGACTCTTTTTCTTTTCTTCTCCTTTTCATTTTTTTTTTTTGAGCGTATGGTAATCTTAAGGTGGGCCCTTCCTAGGTGGGCCACCACATGGTGAGGTGGTGTGGTTACAATACATATGCAAAGTGGGCCCCACCTTTAGATGGTTTGGATCCAATACATGCTCCATTGGGGGGTCCATCCAAGTGGGCCATACAATCATATCATCACAAGGAAAGGAGGAAAAAGAAAAGAGAGGGGGAGAGAGAGAGAAAGAGTGGGACACACGTGTGATGGAGGGACCCCGACACTATGGGCCCTCCCTTGCATTTAACCGTACATCAAATAAAAATCAAGTGGGCCATCGGCCACATCTTAGGGTCCCAAGTGAGATCCATACCATTGATCGGTAGGCCTCACTTGGCCCATCTAAGAAAGCATGAAAACTACCCTATCAAAACACCCACCGGTTGATCTCTTTGGTCCGTTGGAAAGCCTATCTCCTTGTGCTTCACTTTGATGGTGGAGATGGGAAATCAAGGGCTAGGATAGGATGAGAAGTTTTGGGAAGGGAAAGGTGGGCCACACAAACTCTCTCTTCTCTCACTTAGAAGCTTGGACGTGGGATTTTTTTTTGTTGCTTTGAAAATGAAGGAATGAGAAATAAAGGAGAGGGAGGGAGAGATAAGAGAGAGGGAGAGTAGCTTAGGTAGGCAATGATGACTTGTAAGAGAGGGCGGCTAGCATTAAATGCTTGTAAGAAGGGCTAGGGGTAGGGTGACTAGCCATAAGTGCTTGTAAGAAGGGCTAGGGGTAGGGTGGCTATAGCTAGGCTAGGGTGGCTATAGCTAGGGTAGGGTGATGTCATCCATCACTCTCATAATTACCTAGGGATTTGTGCCACATGGGATGGGTGGGTCCCGCAATGTGCGGTCCACGGTTATTATAATGTATGGTCCGCATCTTATGATCTAAGCGTCGGATTGGCGTATGAGACGCGGCGTTGGAATCGCGGTGAAGGCGCGGTCACAACGGTATGGGTCTCGGATTAAACCGACTCGAATTTAAAGGATACGACTTACGGTCGTGCGCAATGTCAATTATCAGTCACTGACTGCCGGACTTCGACGGAAAGGATCGCAGGATTCATCGGAACAGTACGAACTAGGATACGAGTTTTACAAGCTCGGACCGCAACAGGAGAAACTCCCTTCTCACTCGCCTACGGCTCGGAAGCCGTCACTCTCGTTGAAATCGGATTACCTTCGACTCGAGTCACTTCGTTCAACGCGGAAGAAAATGAAGAACTCTTAGCACTCGGGCTCGACCTCCTGGACGAGCAAAGGGAAGTGGCACGATTGCTTACGGAAGCCCGGCAACGACAAGTGGCTCGATTTTTCAATGCCCGAGTCAAGATCAGGACATTCCGGATGGGAGATATGGTTCTCCGAAAAGTGTTCTCCAACACAAAGGAACTTGGATCGGGCACATTGGGTCCCAATTGGGAAGGACCCTACATCGTCTCGGAAACCATCCGACCAGGAACGTATCGGCTAAAAGACCTAAATGGACAGTCATTGCCTCATCCTTGGAACGCTGAGCATCTCAGGATTTATTATCCTTAATTCGGCACTCAAAGCTTGAGAGATCAAGAAAGATTGGAACCAAGTTAGATGAATAAAACCAAGTGTTTCCTTTCATAAACCAAGTGTTTTCTTTCATTCACATTCTATATGGGTTTACAAAAAAATAAAATAAAATAAAATAAAAATAAAAACAAAACTGGGCCTGATCATTGCCGTGAGGCGTCCCCAGATGGACCGGCCTCGTCCCCATTTGTGACATCAGCAGCTTCCGGATTCTCGGACTCTGAGGCTCCTGCCCCCTCGAGTTCAGACAGGTCGAGATCAGGGAAAGCTTTTTTCATGTCCTTGACACATTCTAAATATCCGCCTTGGAATAGGCGGTCCCTCTCATCTTCGAACTCCGCAGACTCAAGGAAAGCTTGGACTGCCTGGTCTCTGGCCTTCTCGGCCTCCTGAGTCTTCTCATTGGCTTATTGAATGAGCCCCGCCGCCTCAAGTTGAGCCCGAGCCAAATTGTCCGCACAGGAAGCGTGAATTGCGAGAATTCGTCGGTTTTCTTCTTCAGCCTGGGAAAGGAGAGCCAACACCCGAGTTATCTCGGCTTGCGCTTCATCGAGAGCTCTCCTGGAAAAAACCGCCTCTGCTTTTGCGTCTTCGGCAGCTTTCCGAGCAAGGGCCGCCTCGCCCATTAGGACACCAACTTGTATCTCAGCATTCTCGCGCCTCCCCTCGGCCTCTGATAAGAGGGTCTGTAGCCGATGGGCTGAAGATAGTTCCTTACTGGCCTTAACCAAGCAGGGAGCAAGTTCAAAAAGCACCCTCGCCGCATGACCAACGGTTTATGTCGTAGGAGCATTGTAGAGGCTGATGAACTCTTTTTCGCTCCCATGGGCTAAGGCCCAAGGAACCATCCCCGACACCACCGTCCGCAAGACGGACGACTCCTCTTGGCTCGGCTCCTCCCTTCTGGAGGATGTAGCTCTCGTTTCCTCCCCTCTGGAGGATGTAGTCCTCACCTCCTCTCCGGAACATCTGCCACGACATGTCCCGAGTCTGGCGCCACTTGAGGCTCCGCAGCCGTGACCTCCGCTGCCTCCGGTCTTTCCTCCGGATCAGAAATCACAACGACGGCGGGGGCGAAAGAACTGACGGGCTCCTTCTCCTTCCGCACTACTCTTGGTCTCTTCTGCGGTCGAGGTTCTGACAAAAGAACTGAGCGTGGGGGAGCTTTGATCTTCGAGACCGCCCTAAGTGGAGGCCGAGCTCCAGTCATCTCCGAGGGGGCTGAGTCAGGAACAATTCTAAGATGAGGCCGAGCTTCGGCCAAGTCTGAAAAGAGAGACGAAGAAAGTCAGAAAATATTCAAAAAACACATGAAGATACATCTTCAATTACCTGTAACGGCCGAGTCTAGACTTGCGAGATGAAGGCGCTCGGGCTGCAGAAGCACCTTCCAGGACCTATCCGCAGGGTCCAAAGCCTTCAACTCCTCGATCCGAGCTAAGGCACTGGATCCGAGCTTTTGTCGTTTCTTCGGGATATCTGTCAGACACAAGTTCATCAGATTCAAGACAGTATGGAAATGAAAAAGAGAAGGACCGAGTCAAAAGAGACGCCGAATCACCTGCTTTTTGGAACGCCCGAGGAACACGAGCCTCGTACGGCCCGGACTCAGCTGTCTCCTATCGACCGCAAGCCCAAAACCAACGTTCTCTCCAATGTTTGTTGGAAGTGGGAGGGTCGGTTATTAAGGATCCGCCTCCGCCCCACCAGGCAGCAAAGACATAAAAGCCAGGGTAGTTCGGATTTACGCGCACTTGGTATAAGTGGAGGAATTCGTCGACAGATAGAGGCGGCTGCTCCAACTCGGCCCACAGCACTGCACATCCAAATAAGTTCCTCCACCCGTTCGGGACTATCTGCCTCGCGGCTATCCGAATCCGAGATAAAACGCCTCGGACAATGGGCTGGAGGGGCAAACGCAAGCCGCATTGCATCGCGACTTGGTAGATCGCGACCGCCCCAGCAGGAGGATGGTCTGGCAAGTCATTCGGACGGGGCAGATAGGTAATAACCGATTCGGGGATGTGATACCCGATTCGGATTCTGTCCAAATCCGCCTCAGTCAAAACCGAGGGAACCGGGCCACTTAGATCATCCCCCGATCCTTCTCCTTCGGATTCAACCTGCGCCGGGCTTTCAACGGGAACCGACCCGAAGGTTCCCCGTGTCGGCCTATCAACAGGCATCGACCCACCAGTTCCCTGTGTCGGCCTATCAGCGGGATCTGACCCAAACGTTCCCCCGACAATCAACATTTCTTCTTCCTCCTCTTCCTCTTCTTCTTCCAAATCCATTGGAAGGTTAGGCCTTCCCGAACGAGTTATCAGAGACGACCCACCGCGAGAGGGACCAACAAAAGTAGGGCGTTCTGCCGGAGCTTCAGTGACCCTCTCGGAGATAAAAGCGGCATTTGCGTCAACTGTTATCTCCGTCAGTAAAGAAGGCGATTCCGCAACATTCCAAAAACGTTGCGCTTCGCCTTCGTCTCCGGATATTCCCTCCTGGGGACTTTGAGAACCTCTAGTCGCCATTATCGATAATTAAAAGAGAGGGAAGAACTCACCGGAGAGAGAAAGGAAAGTGGGAATGGCGTCGTTGACAGTTAAGAAGGAAGAAGAAGGAGAGGAACTCAAAAGCTTCAAAGGAAAGGTAGAGTGGGAATGGCAGTAGAAATTTGAAATGCGGGACCTTCCCCCCTTTTTATAAGGATACTAGATAGCGGAAGCAATTAATGAGGAAATGATTCGACTTCTGTCTCGACTCCCCCGTTCGACACGTGGAATGCGCCGACCAACGACGTTAATGACCTTGCTACGTGTCCTACCCTCATTGACAGATTGAATGGTTTGACGGCTGTCAGCGCACGCGACGTCAGGAAATGTCTCCATCAAAGGCGACACAGAATGCATTAAATGCTTATTTATTGTCTCGGACTGAGCTGTGAACTGACTCAAAGGTTTGCTACTCCTTAGTGTCATATGAAACACACGGAGTGAGGGGGCTTACTGTTGGGGATAAAATGTGCTAAGTCCGGAGATTCGGACTTGGGGGCCTCGAGTCGCCGAAGGACGCTCTTAAAAATTACGAGCCGACGAAACCGAGACAACGGTTAAGTCGGTTCAGACGACGAAACCGAGACAACGGTTAAGTCGGTTCAGACGACGAAACCGAGACAACGGTTAAGTCGGTTCAGACGACGAAACCGAGACAACAGTTAAGTCAGCTCGGACGACTTACCAGCAACTATGGAGTGCCTCGGCCGATCCACTTCGGATCAGTCGAACGAAGGAAAGAAGACATAAAACAAAATGTCATCTCGAATACCTCGGGATGAGATCTTCGATCCCGGAGATCACGGGATCGGATTATAAAAAATGGACAAAATCTAATCTCCGTGATACTGGGAGGAGATCTCGTATTCAACATCGAGAGGAGAATCCTCGTACGATGGGAGGCTCTCGTGTCTATAAATGGAGGGGCCCCATCACCTTGAAAGGTACGCAAAAACTCTCTCCCTTAACCTATCAATATTATAAGACCCAGATTCCTAGCCTGACTTTGGCATCGGAGGGTCCCCTGCTCTAGCCAGGGTCTCCTTTGCTGGTTTCCTGTGCAGGTGTTCGAGGGTCTGAAGAGGGTAGACCAGATTTTTGAATCAACAAGAATTATTGTCATTTTAATGTGGTCAGTAAAAAGTATTAGTTGTGCATGTTAGATGTAGGGCAAATTATAAAAATAAAAAAATTTCATAATTTAAAATAATATTTTTATTTTTTTCTTTATAGCTATGCATTTAACACGTGCATTCATCCTCTTATATTAAAATGTGAGTACATTCATCCTCTTATAATTAAACATGTGTGTGAGTTAACAAATTAGGCTACTTAATGCTGAGTACCCTATTGGAGGGGCAACTGGAACGAGGTCTGCCATTAAAACCTTCTTGGGTTCCACTAAAGTTTTGAATCAAAGCTGAAATTTGATTAGTTCATTTTCATACTAGCTGTACCCGCCATATAAAAT
This sequence comes from Magnolia officinalis, assembly GCA_021015155.1. NCBI lineage: Eukaryota > Viridiplantae > Streptophyta > Magnoliopsida > Magnoliales > Magnoliaceae > Magnolia > Magnolia officinalis. Next base: position 65,937,088 of record JAJHSJ010000011.1, read on the forward strand.
GGGTTGGATGTGACTTTTTTTTTAATTTTTTTGTTAGCCTGTTAGTACAGGATACTGTCAGTTAACACTTCATTGCTAGCCACCACACTAGGGATCGATACCTAAAGATCTCAGTGTTCAAACGAGGTATCTTTCACTCAGTCTCCCACCTAAGCTATGGATCAGGGTGTTGGAAACAATGAGGATTAAACATTTAAGAGGGAAGCATCTGTGGGGTCACAAAAGTTTTAGACCATGCTAATATGACCTTACCAACGGTATAGATATCCAAGGGAGGTTTCAATGGTGGGATTCCCTGTTCACCTTTTTCCTATAACGCGGCTCACTTGAGTTTTGGATTATGATCCAACAAAACGGATGGACGGGTCGATATCTTACACGGGGGCAAAAGGCTTTCTCAGGCGATCCGTCCCAATCACATTAACTCGGCTTTGATCCATAACTGTGGGGCCCACGGTGAGTATGTACCTCCATCCATGCCGTCTATCCATTTTGATAGGTCATTTTAGGCCATGATCCAAAAAATTAAGCAGATCCAAATCTCAGATGTACCACATCACAGGAAACAGTAGTGATCGAATGCCCACCATGAAAAATTTATTGCGCCACCAGATCGTTGCATTAAACCTGTTCATAAGGTTACAAAGATATGGATGAAGGGGGGCACAGAAATATCAGCTTGATCAAAACCTAGGTCACAAGAAGTTTTTAATGGTCAATCACCACTGTTTGCTATGGTACGGTCCACCTTATACTCAGATCTACTTATTTTTTAGGATCATGCCCTAAATTGATCTTTCAAAACGGACGTACAGCGTGGATGCAAGACACATACATCACGGTGGGCCACACAGTCAGTGATCCACCTAAGCCGCATCCCAATCATACACATGAGCCACGTGTACGGTAGCTGTGTGGTCCCGCGCTTACCCTTGTGTTTTTTCCTGTTCTCCTCGTGTTTCTGTTTTTGTGTGTTTTCTAATATTCAGAATCCGCAAACTCTCTTTTCCACCAATCAAAAGCCAGCTCTTTCCATCCAACGGTCCACAACAAAAACAACGCCCTCACACGGATCGCCACTCCATCCAACGTTCCACACACCACGCCCTTCCGTATAAAAACAACACAACTCCCGAATCCCTCCACACAGAAATCTTCAAATCTCTATCTCCAGAAAACCAGAGAGCCAGAAAGGAAAGAAAATGTCAGGAAGAGGGAAAGGAGGGAAGGGATTGGGAAAGGGAGGAGCGAAGAGGCATAGGAAAGTGCTGAGAGACAACATCCAAGGAATTACGAAGCCTGCCATCCGTCGTCTTGCTCGTCGTGGTGGGGTCAAGAGAATCAGCGGTCTGATCTACGAGGAGACGAGAGGTGTCCTCAAGATCTTCCTTGAGAATGTCATCCGTGATGCCGTCACCTACACCGAGCACGCTCGCCGGAAGACTGTCACTGCCATGGATGTCGTCTACGCCCTCAAGCGCCAGGGCAGGACCCTGTACGGATTTGGTGGTTAGGGCTAGGGTTCATGTGCTTCTTCTGATTTAGGGATTGTAGGCATTCTGTAGGGGTATTTTGGTCTTTTTCTCATTTCTTTTCTCTTTGGGTTTCAGTTAGGGTTAGCGATTTGATGTAATTGGAGATGATGATACGTGAATGGAGAAAATTTCATTTTCCTAAATTTCTGTTTTCTCTCTGTATTTATTTATTTATTTTTGTGAAATCGCTTATATTCTAACGTGCGCTTCTTGAGTGACTAAAATGCGCGGGGTGCGCATCATGTATTGCAACCTCACGTACGGAGTTAACTATCTGGAGCCGATCCAACATGAATAGTACAGTTGCGAATATGGTTTCAGATGAAGTATCTGAGCTGTCCAATGATGGTAATTGGATTGGCGGTTGAATTGAGGGATTGTTTTACATTTGTGTTGGATTGACGGTCAGGATCATAAGATTTGTGGACATACGTACTTATGGACCACTGGGTTTCAAGCTGATGTCAGTTTGATGGAATCAAACCACCTACAGGCCGTTGATAAAGCAGAATGATGAGATTTGTGGCTAGGATCTTCCTATTTGAGAGATTACTGGGACGACAACTGATCGCGTGTTGCCAACGGTGTCACACGGTTTGCGTGATAATCTACTCCGTTCAACAGCTTTCCAATCTCACGATGGGATGAGAACTAAAAAATTTCAGGTGGGCCACATGACAGGAAACAGAGAGAATGGAAAACCCACCAAGGAAACCGTCCTTGATGGGACTCCGGGTGTTTCAGTTCTCACTGTTTCCTATCGTGTGGCCTGCCTGAGTTTTTCATTTTTGAGCTCCCATTCAATTGTGATGTTGCGAAACTGATGGACGGTGTGGATTCCTCGTGGACGCCACGGTGGCCCCACGGCTTCTGCTTTGGGCACAACAAATCTCATCCTCCTACCATTTGGATGGTTCGGATTGTGGTGAACAAATACCTATTACGTTACCAGTTGGACGGGCAGCTGTGACTGGTACACGTGGCACTGATTCTGATGTATACTGTCTAAAATCACAATGATCAAGCAATCTCAACCATTCAATTAACAGCTATCAAATTGATAGTTAAATATAAATAGCGAGTGGCCCGAATTTGATGAGAAAAGTCAGGCAGTTACTATTATATTTTCGTTCCCGCTCTCCGTTCAAGGTTGGATCAGCGACTTCTGGAATTGCATCCGTTTATTCCAAGAGTCCAAAAGTCGTACCATTGCTTATACGTCTTGTCATCATGTCTATCCGTTTTACTAGCTTATTTCAAGGCATGAGTCCAAAATCAAACCATAAACAAGCTCAAGTGGACCACACTACATGATATTGAATTGAACACCTGCCATTGAAGTCTTAATTGGACCACACTACATTAGATTGAATTGAACAACTATCATTGAAGTCTTGATGGGCCACAGAGGTTTTGGATCATGTTTGTGTTTTCCTTTCAAGATAAAGTGTATTGGGTTACCCAGAATGTAATTCAATTTCCAAGGCATCGTTTATTGAGAAGGTGGGTGGGATTCTTAACCATAAGCCCATTGTGATATATTTTATATGCTGTTCCTCTAATTTGAAAACTCGTTTTAGGGTATTATCCAAAAAATAAGCAGAATTAGATTGTGAGTGAGCCATAATACGTGAAACAGTAGAAATTGACATGCAGAATTATTATTATTATTATTTTATTGGCTACAAAAGTTTTAGATTAAGCTGATACTTGCGTGATCTCTTAATCCATATCTTCGTGACTTTATTGACAAGTTGGATGGGAAACAACAGTTCTGTGGCCCTCGTTAAGCTTTTAATGATAGTTATTCAATCATGACTGTTTTTTTTTTTTTTTTTCGTGGTATGGTCCATTTCATAGCTGGACCTATTTCATTTTTTGGATCACGGCCTAAAATGAGTTATCAAAATAGAAGAAGGGTGTGGATGTAATGCACATACATTATGATGGGCTCCACCATTACGGATCCAGATGGGGTTGTAAATGGGTCGGTGGACCTGACCTAGACCCAACCGTTTGTTGAATATAACGGGTTTGAATTTTTATTTTTATTTAAAAGAGACCCAATTGCTAAATGAGTCTTGAACTAATTTCCTTTATATTAAGGTTAATCTGAACCTGTTTAATAAATGGCTGGGCATAGTATATGTTGTAAGTAACCCATGGAAATTCGGATCTGTCCTTACATACATTTATAAGTAATAAGTAATACGGGAAACGGCAAATCCATTTGGCTAAGAATATGGAGCACTATGAAATTTGAATTGATGCGTAAAAGATGGTAGGATTATTTATATTTTTATTATTAAGAGAATTTACTAAATTTAATCATTATTATTATTTGATATTTTTATTATTAATTGACATCAATTAATATTGATATAAAATTAAGGTGGCCCAAACTTGCTGAACGCGACCAGATCCAATAATAAGTGGGTGTGATGTCCCTTAACCAGATTTGTTAGACAAGACCTATTTATAAATGAGTTCAGGTGGATCTTCCTCTCTCAAGCTCAAATCTATTGATCCATTTATAAATGGGTCTGATGTTTTTTGAATCAGACCTGACTTAGATATGACCCTTTAGTGAAAGAATTTGGATTTAGAATCCATTTAGGGCCTGTTTGGTCGGGCAGATTGAAAGGGATTTGATAGTATTGGAAGTGATTGGAAGTTAAATCCCAGGATTGGCCGGGCATACCAAACAGACTAGGTGATGGGATTGCTATATCCATCGGATATAGCAATCTCATGGATCTTGCACCAATCCACTGACGCAGCCATCATTAAATCCATGCCATCCACCCATTTACCATTCAATCCCTTCCAATCCACCCGGCCAAACATGCCCTTAAAATAGCGGGTTTGGTCTTGGCTAAACCGGCCGAAACTCAATCATTTTACAGCCCTACATCCAAGGAAGCCGACCGCGTGCGATTCGTAATTACTCACGAAAAAGGTAAGGGCGTGTTTGGATGGGCAAGGTGGATTGTATTAGGTTGTATTAGGGTGGATTGGAAGGAGCAATCCCGGGATTTGGCCGGGCGTGCCAAACAGGCCGAAGTTGGATATAGCAATCCCATGGGATTGCCAGCAATCCACTGACATCACCATCATTGCCTTGAAATCCACCCAATCCCTCCTAATCCCAACTTTTTGGCTGGGACATGTTTGGATAGCCGGAGCAATCCCAGGATTGGCCGGTGTAATCCCGGGATTGGCCAGGTGAGCCAAACATACTCGTGGTGAGTTCCCTGGATATAACAATTCCATTGGATTGGCACCAATCCACTCACAGAGCCATCATTACTTTCCATCCACCCTAATACAATCCAATCCCGTGGGATTGGCCCGTCCAAACACGCCCTTAGGGTATTCTAGCCTTCAGTTTCCATTCCTCTCCTCTCTTCCTCTCTGGCCGAAGGAATGCCGCTCCTGCATCAACAGAAAGTCCGCAGAAGTGATCTCTTCCTCTCTCGATCTTTCTCAAATCAAATAATTTCAAATCAGATTTTACGATACAAACGCGACAGATCCCATCTTATCCCGATCCTAAACAAAACCCTCTTCAAACCCCTCGTCCATGACTGCCCCAAAACCCTAACAGATCCTTCAATCCCAGCCACCCAAGATAGAAGAAGAGAATGGCGTGTTGGGCTCTCTCTCTCCAACCCACCAATGGACCCGACATCCTCCTCCAGGCCCGAGAATGGTTCCCCCCAGCGCGCGCCCTCTCCTCTTTCCGTCAGACGCGTCTATCGTTCTCTTCCGGTAAGAACCCGAACCCGATCTCATTGGACGCGGACCCCACCTCATCCCTCGGCGACGATCCCCTTGCCGCTTCCAGCGGCCAGCTCGTCATTGGCCTCGAATCCAAGTACCGCGTCGTCTACCGTCTTGTGAATTGCATCTACGTCCTCGCAATCACCACCGCTGATCTCTCCAACGTCTTCGAATGCATCGAGACCGTCAATCACCAGCCGCGGCGACCCAGTCGAGGTTCATTGGGGTGGAGGGTTTTGAAGGGGAGTATGGCGGGATTGAGTTCAGCAATGAGGAGGCGACGCTGTCGGAAACTTTTGAAGGGCTCGACAATGCCTTTGGCGGAGGCCTGGATGCTTCAGAGTTTGTGGGGACAGCGAAGCCTGTGAAGTCACGGGGGCTAAGTGGGCTAGAGCTGCTGCAATTGGATCAACCTGCCCCGACAACAGCTGTATCCACTGGTGGTGCAGCTGACGCCCTCGAAAATCTTCTAGTAAAGAAAACACCCGAAATGAAGGGTCCGGAAATGTACATTGCCGAAGAGATCGGTGTAGAATTCCGGGAATCCCTGCTTGCCAGAGTTGGATTACAAGGCATTGTGTATTTTAAAACGCTGCCACCGCAAGGAATCAGGTGGGAAAGAGACTGAATTCTCTTTCCGAATTGATGGTATGGCTGGGGTCAAGAGGGTTGTGATGCAGGGCTCTCAGATCAGCAGCCTCGGAAATGGGCTGTTTCACATACGGACTGCACCTGTCGAGAAGTCAGTGCCGATCTTGAAGTACAGTTTGCAGCCTCATTTCACCCCAATTCCTTTGCGGGTCTGAATGGTTCAGTGTCACAGCGGGACACTGCTTTCTGTGATGGTACAGTATGCATCGAATCCTGAGTTGATGACACCATTGCACGATGTGACATTTGTTTTGAAGCTGCCCGTGGACCCTACATTGCTTAAGGTGTCACCGAAGGCAGTTTTGAATCGGGCGGAGAGGGAATTGAGATGGCATGTTCAGGATATTCCTCTGAAGGCCCCGTCTGGACGTCTAAGAGCACAGATGCCCATTGATCCTAGCGAGCTGGAGTCAGGGGAAGAGATTGATGTTGTTGGTTTTGTGAAGTTCTCGGTGCAAGGAGCTACCACGCTTTCTGGGATTTCTCTAAGGCCAGTTTCCGATGACAAGCCAGACTTCTACCAAGTGAATCACAGGTACACGAGTGGGATTTATATGTGCAACTGACCTGAATTAAATGGCTGTCTTCTGGTCCCCATCTTGTTCTCTCATCATCTGTGGTTTTCTGAGAGTGGTGCAATCATGTTTGTAATATTTTTGAACTGGGTTTGATTTATTCTTATCCAGTTTGTGCTTACATAGAAACATTTTTTTGTTCTTTGCTGATGTTTCTTTAGTTAGCCCATTCAATAAATAGTACGTTTTGTGTTATTTCGTACAGTGTCTAATTTGTTTGACTGTGTAATGGAAAATTCAAAGCTTTGAAATCTAATGTGAAGGTGCAAATTGTGGTATGTACAGATTTTTTTAGTGGGATTTGTTTTGAAATTTTAATTGTTTTCATATGAATGTATGAAGACATCTTGATTTGGAATTACTGGTACAAATGATGTTTCTGTAGATGATACTTTTGTGGATTTAATTTTAGCTATTAGTTTATAAGAAAATGATGGCATTACAAAAGATACTATTAAAGTACGGGGGCAAGAAAATTATTATTATTATTATTATTTTCCTGATAATCTGAAGGAAAAGAAGAAACAAGACATAGTAAGGTGAAGAACCAATATAGAGATATTGTTGACCAGTGGAGTCCTTAGTTCTATCACCATTAAAGTGGTGGTGATTTTGATATCTTCTCTTTTTGGTATAGCGGAAAGGAGCTTGGTAGCACTGAGGAGCCATTTTAAGATGGCCAGGTTACCTGAAGCTTTTAGTTGTTTCAGAATGCAATTGTGACAAGGGAGGAGTTAGTGAGAAGATTCTAGATTCTACATGGTGGCAATTTCAATGACTTTTCGTGGAAGGGAGATTGGTAGAACTGAAGAGCCATTTTGTGTGTGTATGCTCTGATGAGAAAAGGACATCCCAATGATTAAACCTTGACATAGTTTTCTTTGAACCCTTTTGATTCTTTGTTCATTCTCCAAACATATAGAGTTACTTGTTCCAACCACCATATGCCTCCCACATTGTTTAGATTGGACGGTTTCCCTTTATTTTGAGAAGGGAAGATCCAATTTTGTTTGCTTCTCTTTGGGAGATTTCTTTTAGCATGTCTAGGGTCATTTTAGCGCATTGGGAATCGGGAAAATATGCACGTCGGGACTGAATTGTGCTTCATCCCTCCTTGCATCTACAAAAGACTCGCTATGTTGAACTAGGAATCCAACGAGTCTAAGTGGAGCTACAAAAAACCTCCACTCACACTTCCTTTTTTAGCCTAGGTAGCCATATTTTTTTGATAGAGTGAAATTTTATTAAAGAAAAGGAAAGAAAGACTATCAATAGAGACAACCTTTTATAAGAGATGACCTGGATACAGTCTTTGGCAAGAGAATCTGCAATTGAGTTCCCATATGTAGGAGTAACACGAAAAAAAGTTGACCCAACAAAGTCCAAAGCCTTAATCTCAGTAACATTAGGTCGTCTCTTCCTAGAAAGTAGAAGCCGTACATGAAGCAGATGCTCAGTTGACAACACTCCTCAAATCTCCTTCCACTTCTACGGGATGGCCCATAAAGAATTATTGCACCATCTGAAGGTTACACAAATAGTTATCAACTCGGCATGGTTAGAATCTCGTTCACCAACCGGAATTCTAATGCCTTGTGCTTGTCTTGAACCATTCCACCAATGCCTAACTGCTCGGGGTTACCAATTGAGCATTGGCACCCATATTTCCAATGTTTTGTTAGTAGGTGGTGGGAAGCACATGCTGTTGGGAGTTTTCGAGCTGGTTGCAAGCACGTTGTGATCCTAGATCCATATTATTTTTGTTGATGCTGCTCCATGGGATGTACACATCATCTAACCTACCTAAGTGCTCCAAAAGCCAAATTATTTTGTTATCCAGGGTATGCTGACTTAGTTTAGCAGTAGGATAAAAAAATATATTATGGCAGGAACATTTAGTGCAAAAGTGCAACTATTACACCTTTTTATTTACAAATTTCTCTCATTTTCTTGCCCTTCAAAAATAAAAATAAAAAATCCTCCCTTTTCTTGTCCTTCAGCAATTAAACCATAATATTAAAAATGTAGCAATTTATGGATTTCTTTTATGAACAATTTTGATATCTTCATCACTTAAATAAAGTTAGGGCAAAAGATGTGATGATTACTCCTTGGTACTAAACTTTTGTACAATAGTAATTTTGTTTCATATTCGTACCAAAGAAAGCTTTAGGGCATGTTTGATAACAGCAAAATTTTAATCCTAGGACCTAGACAACTTGTCTAGGTCAGGCTTTGTCCAGTCTTGTTTGCCTACGTCACGTTGTCTTGCAATTATTCTGATGTTTTTTTAAGGGCGACGATGAATTTTATTGAGAAAGCACTCAGGTGGTGCAAAAACTACAACTGAAGGAGAAGAAAATTACCATCTTCAAAGATTATATACAAGAAGCCCATTCCACAACAAGAAGTTTAGCTTTGGAGAATATCTCTCCCACTTTGGAGGATTTATTGCGGAAGCATCTCCCTTCCCATTCCTTTTACCCCAACTTGCCCATAATGAGGCTAGCAAAACCAATCTCCAAAATTCCAAATAGCTCTTACATTTCTCCCTAATCCCACTTCGTGCTTGAGCAGGAATAACTCCCCAACTGAATGTAACATAACCTAGGACATTTCAAAGAGTCCAAAGAAGCAACTCCAAACCTATCCAACGAACGGACAATGGATGAAGAGATGGTCTATAGATTCATTGTCCGCCTTGCACATCGTGTATACATTGGGCAACACCATTGATCTCCTTTGAAGGTTGTTGATGGGAAGTATTTTCCTTCTTCCAATGAGCCATCTGAAAGCTGCAACCTTAAGGGGAGCCCCACAATGCCAAACGTTGGCCAAGCACACATTCTAGGAGCCATCCTCGTTTGAAGAGCAAAAGAAATCATAGAAGAACCGAACCGGGAAGCTTCCCGGTTTTTCCTTTAACGAAATCAATGTCTTTATCTTCAGTCACCAACATGCATAAGTGAAGGCAATCGAGAAGCCTTACAAAAGAGAAGCTTTCCGATTTATCCTTTAACCAGATCATTTTTGTCTCTATCTTCACTCACCATCATGCATAGGTGAAGGCAATTCATAAACCTTACAAACTCCTTTGTCCAACATGTTCCTCCGGCACGGTGGGGACCAAACAACATCATTTCCAAAATAAGAGCAACAATTGGACACCAGAATATTCCTTCCTACGAAGAGTTGAGCGACTATAGGGAATGCTAGTTATAGAGATTTTCCCGATCCACACATCCTCTTTTTAACCCGATTTTGGGATCAGCATGTGGAATGTGTTGTGTTTGGTTCGAGGCCTTTCACAATGGTTCACGAAACATTCACCAACATGCAAGAGGTAGGAGGCAAGCAAACCATGGGCTATTTTATTTCTATGGATGCATGTACATTCTAGGTATGGTACGAACGTCACGCTTAATTATTCCAGAGGAAAAACCATTGATTCTAAAGCAAAGCTCAATGGGCTGTCATGAGATGCATGGTGTTATACTCATGCTATGTAATGATAGCCTTAGCTGTCAAAGGTACCTATTTAGCCTTTTGGCGCTTAGGATCACTAGCTTGGGGCCTCAATATGCTCTCTATGCGGAGTGGGTAGCGACAGGCACAATTTGAAAGATGAGTGATCAATCAGTGAGTGATGTCTAGTCTTGATATACTTATGAATGTCAGCTTGTATCTCTAGTATGGCTAAAGTGATGTTGGCATCATAGGCTCATCACGTAATAGTACAAGTCAGCATGGTGGGCAGGGAGCTTCCTTGCTTTGTTAGACTGGTTAAACTTGTGGCCGTACGACAGGGAGTCGGGGTTCATAGGCCATAGAGTTATAGCTTTCCTCGACAATCAACCTTTCTCAGCTCATCGTATGAGTAGGCATACGTGTGAGGAATGATAATATGATTGACATGCGTGTGTCGAATGATCACAAACCTTCAAGGTTCCCCGTTGTATCAACCTCGGCGAAGGGGATAAAGGGGTCAGCTAGGGCGATTAGAGGGCCTTGATGTCTTTGAGGACGAGGCCAAGCTATCTCATCTTTGGGCAGCTTGAGGCCTATGAGTGAGATGAGATACAATACAATGTGCATAGATGCGGCTGTGTATGAGGTGGCATGATAGGCATGATGATACATGAGCATAGCTTGTAAAGCCATAAAGGGGAGTTGCAATCATTTTACTAAGGGAGTTACAAACATTTTACCGAGGTCGTTCCGTGGAGTGTATGAAAACAAGAATTAAATGAAGTGATCATGTGGCATGCCACATAGCAAACATATCCAAGCTGGCGACAACTGTAATTCAGCTGTCCTCTAATTCTTAGGAGTCAATTAGAGCGCTCCACGTGGCAGGGGCTCCTCTCACTCCTCTATAAATAGGGGAAACTTTCCCCCATTTACAACACAATTTAAAATAAGAGACTTGCCTCTAAATTCTTCTCTCCCTCATTTTCTCATCATTCTCAAACCAAGGTTAGATCTAAAGATCGTTCGGATCTTAGATCTGAAAGTGGACAGCCAATGATCGGTGGCCAAAAGAAATTAGCGGCTGAGATCTGGTCAGTAGGTGGGCCTAAGTCTACACACAAAACAGACTGTGATCTGTGTCGTAAATAGGCTATTAGACAAGCTGATAGGTCTTAATCTGGACCATGAAGCATGTCTTAAGATGGGCCGTATGTTGGACATGAAGTGGGCTACTTGCCGAGCATGGGATGGGATTTCGCATAGGCTGAGATCTAGGCCGTGAACGGGCCTGGATCTGGGCCACAAGTTGTAAATGGGCCAGCAAGATGGCCAGTAGCTTGGGCCACAAGTGGGCTACAAACGGGGCCTGAACCAAGTCCCGATTCGGACTGTGAAATGGTGTTAGGTCCGGACCATGAATGGTGCGAATCTGGACTGTGGGATGTTTTGAATCTAGGTCATGACCAGATGGGCTGAAGACTGATCAAATGGACCGTGGTTTATCAGATGGGTCCACAACACTCATGAAGTGAGAGATAGACTATTGTGATTTAATGTGTGATGGAGATTCACACATAACAGCGAATCTCAAGTTGCTATCATAAGTAACCAGATCGCATCTGTTGGTGTAAAAGGGAGAACTACTTCCTGTAATGTGGATAGCTACCACGATCTTGGGTGAATGAGTAACTCATAGGCAATTGCTGGTTCCCAGAATCCCAGATACAATGAACGATGGAGGGTGAAGGGTTGATCACTGCCCTTCTGGTTTCAGCTCCAACAAGAGAGAAATGGGTGTGATGACTGCCCTTGCTTACTGCTGATCATGGATGACGGGTAACTTTTGGATGGTTCGGATTATCGGAGATGGATCCTTTCGGCTGCTGGAGAAGCCAAGTGCAGTAGATCATAGAAATGGATTTCTTCCATGGCCGATTGGTGGATACGACTCCAAATCGAGGTTTGATCTTCTGGATGTCTCATGATCTGATGGAGGAATTTGATTTAGATCAATGATAAACGGATTTCCAGATCTGGCTCTGTAGCTTCTGACCTGAGAGATGAAGAACAAGAGAAAGTTGGAAGAACATCTAATTGAATATAAAGATTACAGAAATTCGAAGATCATTCCAATAGATCTGATTGATATGATCAAATTGTAGTTGGTCCGATGAACTCACATCTTGTTCAATTAGATTGTAACAGATGCCATTGATCTGTTGCTGATTCAATCGGATCTCAGTAGATCTAAGCAGGTCTCTACTGATTTTATCAAATCGAATCTGATTCAATCAAATCTTAGTAAGCTTGATCAGATCATAGCTGATTCAGAAGAAGAAACAAGAGAAAGGAAGAAGAAAATCTGTAGTAGGAGAAGAAGATCGAAATCTGAAAGAATGAGAAATCCGAGCTCCATTACTGATCTCGATCTCTGTAAATCACTGATCTTCTTGCATGAATTGCTGATATGATCTTATCCCAGATCTGATGATAGCTTATGTGCTGATCTTATCTTTATGGCTCTATGCTTGACGTTGATAACTGTCCACGACCAGATCCAAGATTGCTTGACGCAGATCGCGACCACTGATTTCTTTTAGCTACTGATCACTAGCTATGTGATCTCAGATGTGACCTTGGTTTGATAAGGATAAAAGGAGAAGAGAAAAAGAGGGAGATAGAAGAATTTGGAGGGAAGTCTCATTCTTTTAAATTGTATTGCAAAGGGAAGGCTCTCCTATTTATAGAGGAGGGGAAGGAGTTCCTCCCACATGACGTGTTCCAATTGACTCTCAAGAATTAAAGGACAACTGGATTGCAACCGTCGCCAGCTTGGAGATGCTTGACATATGATATACCACATCATCACTTCACTTAATTCCCATTTTTACACTCTACATGGAGTGACTTTGGTAAAACACATAACTCCCTTGTCAATGGTCGGATCAGGGTGATCTTATATTCATTGGAAAGCTAACTCAAAGAGCTACGATGCATGCTTGGAATTAGGCCGATCGGATGTCGTTTGGCCCACCAAATGGGACCTGTGATATGGCTAAGGCGTCCTCACTCGCAGCTGCCTGATCAGCAATATATATTTGTGGTAATCAGGGCAGATCTCCCTTGTTACAAGTCAGATTGACGTGAAACAAATTTTGGGTAAAAGTAGACTTGATAATCTTTCCAAGGGCTCAAAAATCGCCTTAATCAGACATTGTTTGACCCTTGATCCATTGTCTCAAACACGGGCCATGTGCGCTTTGCAATTTTTAGTAACTTATAAAGTGTAACTTTGTGTGTGTGTGTGTGTGTGTGTTAACAGATGCCCCCACTCGAGCCTAGCAGACGATTGACATGCAACCCACCTGAGGTGGAGATGATGTAAAATTCACAGTAGGGGCCGCCATCAAGTCCCAGTGCTTGGTGGATCTCTGTGTCTTCTTGAAACATATCCCCATTTTAGAATTTGCATCACAATCCGAGTCAAAAGTATTCGGTGGCAGGACAGAGGCGTTTCACACGCAGTGTTAGTAGCTTGGGACTTGGTGCCCACTTATTCACTCAAAGTGCCGGCGCACTTAACCAATCCAAAATCCATAATTTGTCTTCCTTCCACAAAAGCCCCTTGTGATGGAGATATAACTTCCCCAATGACCGCATGGAATCTAAATGCCAGCATCTTAGCCTATACCTTGCACAAACCACCTAAGAGACTTATGGGTGTTGAGGCATAAAAAAATAATAAGAAAAGAATTGAAGCAAGGAAAGAATAAGACATAGAGGAGAAGAAAATAACAAGAGAAATAGTTCAGAAGGACGCTTTGCGCGGACCCGCGCAAAGTATATCGTTTGCGCGGACCCGCGCAAAGTATATGATGACTGCATGGAAAGTGATTTTTGTCCCACATCGCTGAAGCCAAGGTTTCACATGTGTGACATGTCTATAAATACTCCATTCCCTCTCTCATGAAGGGGTTCGAAGATTTCAGAGTGAAAGAGAAGCGAAGGAGAAGACTGAAGGTGCGGAGCATTGGGCTCCAGCAGATTGCGCGGACCCGCGCAAACCGACTGCCCTGCAGTCTATAACAACAATGGGCTGTTGTGTTGCTGAAATGGCCAGGGTCTTCAATCTTCAAGTTCTTCTTATTTAAGAGAGAAAGAAGAGTCATCGACAGAAAGGTGTATTCCTCCTAAGTCTCAGGAGATGATCGAAATAGTGTCAGAATGCTGCCGGAATCTCTATTTCTCTTGAAGACTGTTGATCGATTCATCAATTCCTCCTAAGTCCTAGGGGATGATTGGAATCATTGCCGTTATGCTGCCAAAATTTACATTTAACTATGATAGTTGAATTTATAATAAATTCTTTGTAATCTATCTTAGAATCAAGGGATATCAGAGGATGTAAATGAATTCAGAATCAATAAAGTGTGATGATTGTCTTTATACTTTTCTATTGTTATGTCTGAATAAGATAGTTTCCCCAAATCAAATACATTTGTTTCCTTGTCGAACCAATGGGTATAAAGTTTCAAAGACTTTTGGCACCTTTTTTTTTGGATTCAGCTATCGGGAGAATGCGAATGTTGCCTCTCGATCGGGAGGATGCGAATGTGTCTCATTTTGAGATCCTATTGTGGAAAGAATGTAAAGAGAGTTGCTAAAAGGAAGAAATCCTATGTCTTTGGGTGAGGATCACGTGATTAAATCCGCCCTCTCAAATCTTCCTCTTTACTACCCATCTCTTTTTAAAATGCCAGTGAGCGTTGCAAGGAAGATTGAGAAAATTCAAAGGGTTTTCTTATGGGATGGGAAGAGAAGATGGCCATAAGTTTCTTGTTAATTGGGAATATGTTCAAAAGCCAAAGGGGAATGGTGGTGTCAGTGGGGAGAAAATCTGGGCTCTTCTTATGATATGGTTGTGGAGAGATGTCATCTTTGGTAAGTATGGTAGTTCGGGTGAGGGGAAGTGGTTCTCTGTTTTGCTGTTTAGGAATACATGCTCTAATGTGTGGAGGGCAATAAGCATCATTAGGAGGAGAGCTGGCCATTAAGGTTGGTCAATACCAAACAAAGTTGGGAGCTTGTTCGAGGAAGGAACTTGCTTTGTTGTGGGCTAGGGAAATAGGATCCAAGATATTTGGCTTGGGGATACTTGGTCAGAAACCTCTTTCCCCTTGCTTTTCTCTGTAGCTACGAACAAAGAGGTCATGGTTGCGTATTGCTGCGAGATCTTGGGAGGAGCCACATTGTGGAATGTAGTTCGTTGAAGAGATTTAAACCAAGATCAATTGCAGGGTTTTGACATCTTTATGACTTCACTTCAGGATGTAGCCATTGATTCCTTGAGTGAGGATAGGAAGTCGGGGGCTGTGGTGGGTTGCTTCTCTTCGAAATCTCACTTGTTTAAGATGTGTGAGGTGGTTTTACACCTTAGAGGTCTTTTAATGCTTGCACACAAAAGATAGAGATCTAAAGGGATCTTTCAAATCCAGAGTAACAAATTTTAGATCTAAAGTATATCCTTAAAATGATGCCTAAATTTCAAATCCATAAAGGTAAATAACAACTACTAACATGATTCTAAATCTCAAAAGATCTTCCCAAAATAAAAACCTACTAAATACTAATGACTTAATGACACATAAGATCTTATTAAAGATTCCCCTGGATACAATTCTCCCAAAATAACCAACCTATCTTGAGATGGGCCGTTTTACATCCAATCCCACAACCAAAGTGGGTCCATTTGATGGTGATGGATGGGCCGGAAGCATCGATGAAACTTTCTAGATGGTCCTTAAGTGCACGAGGACAAGTATTGTTGCCCTTACCCTTTCCTTCTATAGAAGCTTCTTGGCCCGGTGAATCACTTAACTGATTTCATGTGCCATTCATTTGCTTCATCATCACTTCTATTATTTGTCGCAAGAGTATTCATGGTTCTTATCTCCATCCCTCTCAGGACTATAGCTATGCCCACTACTTGTGCATGTAACTTTAGATTTGCCCATTGATTGTCATGGGTCCCCGACCTGAACTGAAGATTGCATGAGTAAGAACACGTGAAGTTTTGGAATTGTCTGTTAATCAGTCATAGATCATTGAACTGGCTTGGCAATTGTGTGCAAAATGCTGATCTTGTAATATGGGTAGATATGGCCATTAAAGTAACAACGGATCAATGGATCTGGTTCATAGATCACGTGGAAACCATGATTAGTGATACGGGCAGATCTGACTGTTACTAGTATTCTGGTCTTTACAATACCTGAGGAAAAGAATAACTATAGGAAAGCATCAGTAATCATGAAGGGAGAAAAAAGGGGCCATGTGTGATCATGCGGATACGTGTGCTTATTGGGGGGGTCCAAATGTGCGGAACTTGTGATTGGGTGGGACCCGCTCTAGATCTATTGTGTGTCACACATTTGGTTGCATTGGGATGCGCAACATTCCCATGGAAAGGTTGGGCTGGGGGGGAATTTTGGTAGTCTGGGACAATCACTTCTGACAGTGGGATCAGTGAATTTGCTGTTTCAATCTCTCTTGTGAAACAAAGATGATGATTTAAGTGGCTGGGTAGATCTGTTTGTGGTCTGTGCTGAAAAACAATAGCAAGGCCGTTTGGGATGAATTGGACAAGTTTATCGCTCAGTGGGATCTCTTCTAGTGCATTGCATGGATTTGGACACAATCATATTCTTGTGCGTAAATTTCAATACAAGGTATGCGTGTACATTCTAGCATTATATTAGTTTCTGGATTCCATTAATTGGGATTAACTTCCCAATGGAATGGGCGTTATTCGCTCGGTGCAATAACCGAGTAGTCCCAGCTATGTGCAGATTTGATAGGTTCTTCATTTCTTCATATTGGGAATTGCATCAACATTCACTAAGTGCCCTTCCCAAACTTCATATTCTCTAATACTCAAGATTGCAGAAGTGCTCCTGAGGCCCTTGCGCATTCAAATTCCTAGGTTTACAATATGGTGGAGAAGTGTGGGACAGAATTTAGGTTCTGATGGTTGGTCTGTTTCAAAATTATGAAGAAAGCTTTAAGAGCCTGAAGAGAAGACTCTTAGGAAGTGGGTACTCTTAGGAAGGTAGAAGAAAGCGATGATCTGATTCTTGATCAAATTGAGGAAACTCAGCTGCCTGACTAATGGATAAAGGTCCCACAAATGCCTTCTTCTTCTTCTTTTTTTACTATTCAAAATAAAAAAATAATAATAATAATTTTTTTTTTTTTTTTTTAAAAAAAAAACGGGAAGAAAAATAAGAGTATCAGCGAATCATGTTGAAAGAGAATTTCATAAAACAGTTGTTGAACGGGTGTCTGTGTCCTCAAAATTCTGTATACTGTCCCTTTTTTTAAAAAACGATTGGGAATGATTTGTTCATACCTTACGGGTTAATTTTGGCTGTTTCCATTCAGTTAACCAGTTCATTTAAATGGAAGAGCATGGTCTTTTCACTGCAAATATGGCCTGGGGCCTTTGTATTTCCTAGCTCTGTACGTTGGATCTCTGTATTTCCTAGCTTTGTACATTGGATCCCTGGATCCTTTTCATTTTTAATAAATGCTCTCTTATCTGTTAAATAATAATTAGATTTGAAGAATTGCTTGGAGACAAGCAATTAGTGATGAGACAATTAGATTTGAAGAATTGCTTGGAGGCAATAGTTGAAGTCCTTGGGGTTAAAAGGAGATAGGAATGCCACCTTTTACCATTGGATTGCCAATGCCAGGAGAACAAAATCTCTCTAGGGTGAAAATTGGAGAAGCAATCATTAAAACCAGAAAGAGATTAAAAAAAATATCCACTGGGAGAAGGTGATCCTGCATCTTCTTGATAATTTACAGTTAGAAAAATTTTCACTGGATTGAGCAGATTAGTTTGGATGAGTTTGTGGAGGAAAAAGAAACTTAGTGATGAATCTTGGGAAAGACAAGGTGCCGAGTACCTATGGGTTTTCTTTTGTTATTCCAGTGTTTGTTAGGAGAGTTAAAGAAGACATTTTTTGAAGTGCGCAATTAATTCCGCGGGAGGACGGGGTTGAACTTGTCTTCCGTCCATGTGGAATTTCGGGTGATGGTTATCTTGGACTTCTTCAGGATTGATCCTCGGTGGTAAATAGTCAATGCCCCAACTGAAAATAACTGCTGTTTGGTGATGCTCCTTTTAGATGGTGGAAACTGAATTAATCTTGTTAATATGGGAGAGTGGGATTGTGGGAGTGGTTAGAGGCGGAAATGGGTTGATTGCTCTCTCGTACACGGGAAATGTGGGTGAGGGTGGCGCAAGTAGAGCTGAGGCTGTTGCTTTGAGAGAAGGGCTTCACCCTTTGGCTTCAAAATCTTTCTAGTCCGCTGATAGAGACCCTCGGGTTGTGCCTGGGCCTAGGTTTTGTCAAATCTTCTATTGAGGTGCCGATTACTAAATGTGCTGGGGTCGGGCTGTCCTGATCTGGCTCGTCAAGGGCCTTGAAGGGGATGCTGAGTCATGGTGCTTGGTCTTGTGTTTGTTGAAAAATCTAGTGACTTTACATGGTTACAGAAAGAAGTATAATCAGGAATGACAAATTGCATTGGCTGGAGCTAGCAAACAATGTTTGCTTTAGATGGAATTGATGAATAATGGTGGCCCATTTCTTCATGGAAATGCCTTGATCAACCCTCGAGGAATCAGGTGGAGTGGAGGATTCTATCAGCGGCTGGAGAGATCTTGTTTGAAGTGGTTTAGGCAGACTTGTCGAATTCAGCTTGTAATTTTTTACATGTTGGCCTTTCCTATCGGCGTGGTTTTAGCAGTTGGCAATAAGTCCACCATGTGTGGTATTATGCCGGAAATCGAGAAGAGCTACTGTTATCAGATGAGGAAGTCGTGTGGGCCATACACAGATTGGTGACCGTCGAAGGTGAAGCCTGATCCACCGAGTGTGCCACCTTTTCTTCATCTATAAGAACTTGTGCCGTGCCACGTCAAATGCAGAGGGGTAAAGCTATCTTTGTTGACAGTTAAAACTGCTCCCGAGTCATGCTTTTGAAATTGATGTCGGTGAGTAATGGTCATGTATTTGTGTGTTTGATCTTGATGAGATGATTAGAAAATGTTGCCTACTCTGCTGTTTTTTTGTCTTGGAAGTAGCCATTGGAAGGAACTGGACCACTGGAGCAGGCCCGGCCGGTATCGAGGACATGAGGAGCACTCAAACAAAGCAACGCATTAGAAGACGGCTTCAGAGCCGATTGTGGGGTGAAGATACTCCGACATCTGCAGGGTGGTGGTGGGTAATGATCATGGGCCCCACCGGCTGTTGTGTCAGGGAAACAGGGTTCCATCAGGTGTTTGTTAGCTCTACTGGGAAACATTTGAACAACTAAGCTGACATTCCTTGCAAGGATTATACCAATTCATCTGTTCTTACTAATCACTGCAAAAGAGACTCCCTCCAGCCAGCACCTTTTGAGTATTACAAAATGGATAGGCACAGAGAGGTCTCACCAACGGTCCATTTTGTGGTTATTACGGTTTGCGGCAGCGGTCAACCAACCTATCCATGGCAGGTTATAAGATGACTGGTCCAGATCTTGTACCTGTCCTGAGTATCAGGACTGCTAATAGGAAGGAAATGGAAGTGATTTCATGAACACAGGTCCCTCGAGTAGCCATATAAAAAAATGGGAACTTCTGTTCGAACGGTCCATGTGATGCAGCACCCAAGAAACCCCAGGCCCAACTTTTATCCTTATCCAAAACTTTGGTGGGCATGGCAATAGACAAATCAATGGAGGAAACTGTTTCCATATTCCGTGGCTTACCAAAGTTTTGGATTAGGGTAAAAGTTGGGGGTTTCATGGGGTGCTGCATCACATGGACGGTTCAGATCTTGCACTCATATCATGTGAGATGAGTTCTCAAAAAGTTGTCACGAGTTTTTTTTTTATATATATATATATATATATATATATATATATATATATATATATATATATATAGTAGTGGTCTCCTGCGAACCATCCTGCAGGATTCCTTGATGCGGTCCAATTCCCACCGCAAGGGGACGGGAATTTCGTTCCTGTGCAAGGATGGTGGGTGGGACCCACAACTATGTTTGTGAGAAATCCACTCCGTCCATCCATTATGTGAGCTCATTTCATGGAATGGAATGCGACAGAAAATCAGGAGGCCATTTAAGGTTGTGAAAGCCGTTTACAACTACACAGTCGTGAAAGCCATTCAGGGAAGGGGTGGTCCACCTCCGGTGGCTCTCACTATTATGCATTAAAAAAAATCTACTCCAACTATCAAGAAAATGCCTTAGTTTTAGGCCCATGGTTGAAAAACCAAACCAAAACCATGATTCAAATGGACCATAAGAATGGAAATAGTACGAGGGTGATACTTACCCTCTAAATTGTTTAACTAGTTATGGGCCGCATGTATCATGGATGGGCCTGATTTTTAAGTCGCTGACCTAAATTTGTGTCATCTAATGGTTTGGTTGGATGACAAATAAACATTATGATGGGCCCTAGGAAGTTTTTAATCGTGGGTGTTCAACCACCAATGTTTCCTGTGGTGTGGTCCACTTGAGATGTGGATGTGGTTCATTTTTGGGTCAATACCCTAAAATGAGTGGGCAATATTGATCGACGAAGTGGATATATAACACATACATCAAGATGGTCTGGATCACAGCCTAACTAAACCCGGTGTTTCAAGGACCCAATGATGATAGAGACTTCTTCGGTTACAAGTCTTTTAATAACACACAAATTTAGCCTCCTCTGGAGCTACTCATTCTGGATCACATATTTTCCTTGGAATGGCTCACTTGAATTAAAGATTGTGCAGATTTTTGGGCCTTACGGTTAAAACAGGGTGACTCACATGATGATCGGGGTGGATTTCACCAAAACATTACGGTCAACCCCACTTCAGCTAACCCCACCTTAAGACCGTAGATAGGATTTGCGGACTAGTGTGCAGTAGACCATGACTCATATCTAACTGTTATCTTAGCCCTACGGCTAAATTTCCAACAGTTACCTAATAGTCAGAGTAGGTTTCAAGTACTCATCACTATAGGGCCCACCCTATCTAAGTTCCCAAGATGATAGGAGGTGGGGTGCACAAAGAGGCTTGAGTAGGAAACTAGCTACGCAAGTGACATCACAAGTTCTATGGATGATGTATGTGTTGTATCCACAGCGTCCATCCATTTCCAGATATTATTTTAAGCCATGAACCAGAGAATGAGGCAGATCCAAAGCTTTAGTGGACCCCACCACAGAAAACAGCGGGAAGATTGATGCCCACCGTTGAAACCTTTCTAAGGCCCACTCTGATGTTTTTTTGAAATCTAACCTGTTCAAAAGTTAACAAAGACATTAAAGAAGGGAAAATACAAATATAAGCTTGATCAAAAAGTTTTGTGGCCTTTAGAAGTTTTTAACGGTGGCATCACTCTTCCCACTGTTTTCTATGGTGGGTTCCACTGGAGCTTTGGATGTGACTCATTCTTTGGATATTACCCTAAAATGATCTCTCCAGATGGATGGACGGCGTTGATACAAAACATATATCATGGGGGACCACAGAATTTAGTGACGTCACTTCAGTAGCAGTCTCACTATCAGTGGCCATTTTGCGGAGAAATTTACCACTGTAGACAATACCTTTTATCCAGCGGTTTTTATAAAGGAATACAAACTTAAGTTACCAACTTAGACTAGCACGTGTGGGCAGTGAATTTGAGCACGAAAATACCCTGCTTTCTAAGTAAGCCGATTTATAGCTACGGATTTGGTGGCCCTCTATAGCTACGGATTATAACCGTAGTCGATCTGGCAGCCAACCTCGACAGTGGGACAGGATATTGAATCGGGGTCGACCGGGTCAGTGGGACAGTGACTTAGGGTCAACCGGGTCAGTGGGATGTGGCTTTAGCCAGAGGAGTGATGGTCTCCCTACTCTTGTAATTGAGAACTTGCTCCCCACTACTTGATGAATCCTTTATCCTTTGGAAAAACAACTTGTTTTTACTTCTTTAGAAAAAAAGACAGATTTTTTTAAAATTTTTTTTTTAGGTTTAAACTTTTTATTTTAAATGAGATAGTGAACATAATTTAAAGATTGTTCATTTAAAAAGATTTTTGTATGCCTTTAGGTTCGTCTAGGATGGCATGATGCTAGTACCTATGACAAGAACATTGAGGAATGACCATAAAGGGGTGGAGCCAATGACAGTCTAAGATCCATGGGACTAGAATGTTTCAGTGGCATTTCCTTGGGCAGGGTTGCTTAGGCAATGACATCAACCCCTTGCTGACTCTAGTCCTCATGCATGAGAATGCATGTGTGTGAGTGGAGTATTTGTGGTGAGGGTGTAATCATTGCAAAGATAGTACCAATCTTAGATGAAGTTGCCATCTCATTTATAGGTGATGAGGGTGTAATCATTGCAAAGATAGTGAGTTTCCTATTTTTCCCTTTTACATAGGTTTTTTTTTTTAAAAACTACATTCAACTCTTCAAGGCCTTTTCTCCTTGTTCTTGTTAGAAAAGCGTGTTCATGTTCCAGTAGTAATGGATGATGCTTGCTGGTGTAATTATTACAGTTTGGTGATTCTTGCTTCAGTTATGAATTGAACATATACTGGTTTGACATTGTTGTGTTGATTTGGAACAAGATGGATGTGAGAGCAAATTAACAGTTGAAATACTTGTTATCTATGCTGCATGTTTTTGTTTACCATCTACTGTCATTGGAATTATCTTGAGGTGTCCCAGGTCTAGTAGTGTAGCCTTCCGTCTTTCCAAAACTCAGGCAGAACCATAGTGACCCATCTCACCTTCTTTCCCGAAAATGGCATACCTTGCTCAGTTCCAACTACTGTGATAGAATCCCTTTCTTCAATCCCGTGGTTAATGATTAGTTGTATGTCGAGCCATTGCTAATTAATGTCAAATATAATCTTTATATTTAATGATGGAAGTTTGCATAATTCATGGACGATAACCGTAGCCATAGGCATTTCGCTACGGATTTTATCCGTAGCCGACCCTTTTTCTGGTAGTGGAGTCGGGGTCGACCCGGTTGACCAGGTCAATGGACAGATAGTCGGGGTCGACTGGGTCAGTGGACAGGGAGGCAGGGTCAGGATCAGTGGACCCAGTCCTTTTACAATCAAATATTATATGGGCTTGGGCCTAAGTTGTAATGTTCAATGACAAATTACCCAGTCCTTTTATAATGATATTATCTTCTCCCTTCTCTCTCTATGCTTGTTACTCATCATCAGTCCCTAAGAACAGTACAATGTAGCCGTCAACATGGTATCAGAGAAGTTGTTGGCCAAGCCTTGTTTGAGCTTAATGGTTGATCCAGACTCGTTTTTGCAAGATAGTTAGTCTGGTTGTTCATATCGCTTAATTTGCATTAATGCCTATTCGCCTGAAGTTATTCATTGTCTCGTCACTTCTACTACTCGCCTGCCTGCTCGCCTCTCATCACAGCCTGTGCTACCCATCTCAACTGTTGCATTTCTACTCGCGAGGCAAACTACAATTTGAGAGAGGGAACCTAGGAATTGAGCGAGGCAATGTAGAAATTCAGCGAGGCAACTTAGGACTTGAGCGAGGGAAGCTAGAAATTGAGCGAACGAACCTAGAAATTCAGTGAGGGAACCTATAAATTGAGCGAGGGAACCTAGGAATTGAGCGAGGCAACCTAGAAATTGAGCGAGGTAACATACGAATTGAGCGAGAGAGGCTAGAAATTGAGCAAGGGAAGCTAGGAATTGAGCGAGGCAACGTAGAAATTCAGCGAGGCAATATACGAATTGAGCGAAGGAAGCTAGGAATTGAGCAAGGGAACCTAAAAATTGAGCGAGGAAACCTACAAATTCAGTAACGTAAGCATGAAATTGAGCGGGACAAACATGAAATTGAGCGGGGCAAACATGAAATCGAGTGGGGCAAACATGAAATTGAGCGGGGCAAACTAGGAATTGAGCGAGGGAAGCTAAAAATTGAGCGAGGGAACCTAGGAATTGAGCAAGGGAAGCTAGGAATTGAGTGAGGCAACCTGGGAATTGAGCGAGGGAACCTAGGAATTGAGCGAGGCAACGTAGAAATTTAACGAGGCATCTTAGGAATTGAGCGAGGGAAGCTAGAAATTGAGATTGGGAACCTAGAAATTCAGCGAGGCAACCTAAGATTTGAGGAAGGGAAGCTAGAAATTGAGCAAGGGAACTTAGAAATTGAGCGAGACAACCTATGAATTGAGCGATGGAAGTTAGAAATTGAGCAAGGGAACTTAGAAATTCAGCGAGGCAACCTAGGAATTGAGCGAGGCAACGTAGCAATTCAACGAGGAAATCTAGGAATTGAGCGTGGGAAGCTAGAAATTGAGAGAGGGAACCTAGAAATTCAGCGAGGGAACCTATAAATTGAACGAGGCAACCTATGATTGAGCGAGTGAAGCTAAAATTGAGCGAGGCAACCTAGAAATTGAGCGAGGGAACCTAGGAATTGAGCGAGGCAATGTAGAAATTGAGCGAGACAACCTAGGAATTGAGCGAGGGAACCTAGAAATTCAGCGAGGCAACGTAGAAATTCAGTGAGGCAACCTAGGAATTAAGAGAGGGAAGCTAGAAATTAAGCGAGTGAACCTAGAAATTCAGCAAGGCAACCAACGAATTGAGCGCTAGCAACAAGCAACGACTTTGAAGTTGCATCGACTTTGAAGCTGCAGCCGTTTTCTTACTGCCTTCACTTACTCCTCCGTTTGCTGGGCTTTTCGCCATTGCTTGCAAAATAGGGAATCTTTCTTTTTTAATAGGGAATCTTTCTTTTTTTTAAAGAAAATATACCCCTAGTTAAAACATCAACAAAGATGAGAACGACTTTTGTTGAGAGATAGAGGAATAGATAGAAGAGAGAAGATCTCTATATATTTTCTCATAGATATAATATAGAAGAGAGATCCCTCTCATTTTTTATCAGGAGAGAGATCTCTCTTCTCCGAGAGCTTTGGATTCAACGATTTTTAAGAGCAAGACAGAGAAAAGAAGCGTTGAGATAATACCTTTCATCCTAATCTCATCTACTGAAAAAGGAGGCCCTCTTGATCACCTAAAGAGATTTTTAGGCATAATTAACATAATTATGACTGCGAGGATTGAGCTGTTAAATGAGATTATCCTCATTCCTCGGCTGAGGTTCTGGAAGATAAGATTTATGCAGTACATAAAAAAATATTTTGAATTGAGCGAGGGAAGCTAGAAATTTAGCGAGGCAACTTAGAAATTGAGCGAGGGAAGCTAGAAATTGAGCAAGGCAACCTAGAAATTGAGCGAGGCAACGTAGAAATTCAGCAAGGCAACCTACAAATTGAGCAAGGGAAATATGAATTTGAGCGAGGCAAGCTTGAAATTGGGTGAGGCTAACATGAATTGGTATAAACTTTAAATGTAATTGAACTAGCCTAACAATTTGCTCTTTGGTGAATTTAACGGAACAGTTAATGAAATTGTTCGAGCTTTACATTAAATTCTCTTCGGTGAATTTGACCGAGCAATTAATGAAATTGACCGAGCGGTTCATAAAATTTTCTGTTACATTACATGAATCCGTGGAAGTTCCCCATCATATTTTTATGATATCTCTGTCAAATTTATGAATTGCTCGGTGAATTTCACCAATCATGAACTGAGAAGTAGGTCAAATGGACCAAAACCTCTCGCAAATTTGATTTATAATTTTCTCAGTACGCTCTTATAGTATTGAGTTAACTGAGTTGGGCACACCCAGATCCATAGCTCAATTGGCAGACTGAGTGGAGATACCTCGTTTCAACACTTGAGGTCTTGGTATCGATCCTTAGCGGGGGTGGCTAACATGGAGTGTGTGTATTGACATGGGTGTGTACTAACAAGCTAACCCAAAAAAGAAAAGAAAAAAAAAAAAAAAAAAAAACCTGAGTTTGGCCCCCCTTGAATGTATGTCGACTATCCACGACGTTCATCCATTTTTCCATCTAAAGTAAGGGGTTTCAGCCCAAAATGGTGGCATATCAAAATATCAAGTGGATCATACCACAGGAAACAATGGTTCCACTGTAGAAACCTTGTTATGCTCCCACAATGATGTTTTATTTGTAATCCATCATGTTCATAGGATGATTTTTGCATGGATGAACCGAAAACCAAGATGCGAGCTTCATCCAGCAGTTCAATGGCCCACAAAAAATTTACACCATTTAGGTAAATATACTGCATTATACCTGTGGTGCGTGCTTTCTTCCGTGGAGGGACCATTTTCAGAAAAACGAAAGAATGCTGATGAATAGAGAGGGTGGGATCCAGCTAGAGGATGGTACAATCCAAGCAACGAAAGTAGTGCAGGATTTTCTTTTCTTTTCTTTTCTTTTTCTTTTTCTTTTTTTTTTTTTCAAAAATGGAGTGAGGGGAGGGAGAGGAAACGCAACATCAGTGAAAAGGAGTAGTTTCGTCCTCAAGTCCGCTGTCCACACGTGCTAGTCTAAGTTGGTAACTTTAGTTTGTATTGCTTCATAAAAACGGCTGGATAAAAGTTTTTGTCTATGGTGGTCATTTTCTCCTTTCCGCGCCCTATAAAGGTATCCCGTGGGGACGCGGATTTCCTGCAGGTTTCTGCGCAAGGATGGTGGGTGGGACCTACTGCTATGTTTGTGAGAAATCCACTCCATTCATCCGTTTTTAGATCTCATTTAATGACATGTAACAAAAAATGAGGAGGATTCAAAACTCAAGTGGGTCACACGAGAGGAAACAGTGTGTTTTCAGTGAGCACCGTTGAAACATACTACTGGCCATAAAAGTATTTTATCAGCCTAAATTTTCTGTCTTTTTGCTTCATCCACGTGGGAATAACCTTATAAGCAGTTTGGATTACATATAAACATCAAGGTGGAGCCCAAAAAGGTTTCAACAGTAGGAATTTCTTTCCCCAATTTTCCATCTGGTGAGACCCACTTGAGTTTTTAATTCTCCTAATTTTTGGTCAAAAGTAATGTAATGAACTCAAAAACTGGATGGACGGAGTGGATTTCTGACAAACATAGCGGTGGGTCCCACCCACCATCTCATGTGAAAGGCTTTATAAGAAAATCCACATCCCTCTTGAGTAGGGAATTTGGACTGCACCAAGGTATACTGAGGGATCGTTCGCTGGAGACCATTACTCATATATATATATATATATATATATATATATATATATATATATGAAAAGGTTCTATGCAGTTGAGCTCATGGGAACTTCCATGAGGTTGAGCTGTGTGGGCCCCACCGTGATGCATGTCGAACATCTACCCCATCAGTCGAATGCACCATTCCATGATGGGCCTAGATCTTAAAAATCAAGTCAATCCGTGACTTTTGTGGGCCACACCACATACAGAAGTTGAGAGGGGTTACCCTCCATTAAAAAATTCATAATCATTTGTTGGGCCCATTGAAAATTGGTTCACAAATCCAGCCCATCCATTATGTGTGTCCCACTTGGATGAGGGGTCAGACCAAGTTTCAGACGCATCAAAATTTCAGGTGGGCCCCCACAAAGTGCTTTTATATGTTTTAGGTTGTCTTCACATGATTTTAGATGCTATGGCCCACCCGAGTTCCATATACGGGTGATTTTTGGGATATCCCATAATTTAAAGGGGACCCATCAAATGCACGGTGTTGATGTTCGACGTACATCACTATGGGGCCCACACAGCTTGAACTCATGGGAAGTTCCCATGAGCTCGACTGCATAGAACATATATATATATATATATATAATATATATATATATATATATATATATATATATATATATATATATATATATGAGAAAAGGTACTATGCACTCTACCTCGCAATAAGCTCCTATGAGGTCGAGTTGTGTGGGCCCCACTGTGATGCGTGTCGACCATTAACACCGTGCATTTGATGGGTCCCCTTTAAATTATGGGATATCCCAAAAATCATCCGTATACCGAACTAAGGAGGGCCATACCATCTAAAAGCATGTGAAGACATGCCAAAAACATAAAAAAGCACTTGGTGGGGCCCACCTGAGTTTTGAATTATGCTGAAACTTGGTCTGAACCTTCATCCAAGTGGGACACACATAATGGATGGGCTGGATTTGCAAACCACATCTCGGTGGGCCCAAGAAATGATTATGAATGTTTTAATGGTGCACGGCCCCTCTAAACTTCTGTATGTGGTGTGGCCCACACAAGTCACCCATTGACTTGATTTTTGAGACCTACGCCCAAGATGGAATGGTGCATCTGACTGATGGGGTAGATGTTCGAAACGCATCACGGTTGGGCCCACACAGCTCAACCTCATGGGATGGTCCCATCAGCTCGAGCGCATAGTACCTTTTCCCTATATATATATATATATATATATATATATATATATATATATATGGCATGTACACTTGTATACATGGCACGTTTGTTACTCGATTGTAATGTCCAGAAGGTGGGACCCACTGTAGGTGGGTCATAACCTCAAGATTAGATTGATCGAGGATTAATAAGCTGTGATTAGACCTATTAGCTGGGTGGTCCTGCGTTATGGTTTGGTTTGGGTTTGGACATATTAGCTTTGGCTTGTGAACTGAGCTTACGCTCACATCTATACACTGATCCAATATTGCGGCTAAGCTTAAGCACAGGTCATTTTAACCTGAACTGTCCAGGGCTTAATCTGGACATCCATCCCTTCCAATCGCCTTATAGACCATTGGATTTCATTTTTTTTGAGATGTCTATTTTTATTTTTATTTTGTGGGTGTGGCCCACTCGATCAACGGAGGGGTTTAATAAATTTTCAGGCCCGGTAGGGTCTGGTGCAACCAATTTTTTGGGCTCAGCCTTGGGTATAACCTAACCGAGGATGGGTCTTGGGTCTTATAGAGTTGGACCGTCCAATGCCCGGCGCCCATTTCCATACCTATGCCCAAATTCAGTGGATCCGTGAGTCCCACCTCCCCGAATTTCATATAGTCCCATCTTCACGGGCGTGGCCCGTGCAATTGCTGGTTTGGCACGTGTGTGACGTGTATGAGTGCGTGTGGAGGAGGGCGCACGTGTGGCGGCAAACTCCGTATATATCTTCTTGGAATTGATTTTTTTTTCCTTCTGCAATCCCTTCGCTGTGAGATGTTAGCATCGATCCGTTCCCCACCACTTTTATGCTTTCTGCTGCACGTTAAAAACCCTTCAAAATCTTCGGTTTTTCCTTCTATTCTCACTCTCTTATCCAATCTCTGCCCTTCATCACGAACCCACCTTGCAGACAATGCCATCATCTTCCATTCCCGCAATCTGCACCGCTCATCGAGCTTGCCTCCTAGAATTTCCACATCTCAGAGAGATGTCAGCCTTGACCAGAACATTGCTCGGTCGAATTGGATGATCGACCAACTCAGCCGAGAAGGGAAGATCTCCGATGCCCGACGCTTGTTTGATGAAATGCCCGAAAGAGATGTTGTCACGTGGACGGCTCTGATTTCTGGGTACATCAAATGTGGCTTGATAAAAGAGGCTCGCCGGCTGTTTGATGAAAGTGCAGCGAAGAAGAACGTTGTTACGTGGACAGCATTGCTTGCTGGGTACTTCCGTTTTAAGCAGATTGAGGATGCCGAGAGGTTGTTTGCAGAAATGCCTGAAAGAAATGTCGTTTCTTGGAACACAATGCTTTCTGGGTATGCGAAGAATGGGTGTGTTGATTCTGCTTATGATTTGTTTGAGAAAATGCCTGAAAGAAATGTGGTTTCTTGGAATACGATCATTACAGCTTTGGGCCAAGAAGGGAGAATTGAGGAAGCACGGCGGCTTTTTTATCAGATGCCGGTGAGAGATGTGATTTCTTGGACAGCGATGGTTGCTGGTCTTTCCCAGAATGGTAGGATTGATGAAGCTCGCGACCTTTTTGATCAGATGCCTGAGAGAAATGTGGTGTCTTGGAATGCAATGATCGCGGGTTATGCACAGAATCTGAGGCTGGATGAAGCTCTCTATCTCTTTGAGAGGATGCCTGAAAGGGACCTTCCGTCATGGAATGCGATGATTACGGGATTTATCCAAAATGGGGATTTGAGACGTGCTCGGAAATTATTCAATGAAATGTGGGAAAGAAATGTGGTTACTTGGACTTCTTTGATCACAGGCTATGTGCAAGATGGGCAGAGCGAGGAGGCCATGAAGATCTTCTCACAAATGCTGAACGATGGAATTAAACCCAACCAAGGAACTTTTGTAAGTGTTTTGAGTGCCTGTAGCAGTTTGGCTGGTCTCGGCGAAGGAAAGCAAATTCATCAGATCATAAACAAAACCATCTTTCAGTTCAACACCTTCGTCGAATCGGCTCTCATAAGCATGTATGCAAAATGTGGTGAGATCAGCATTGCCAGAGAGATGTTTGATCGTTCAAACCAAAAGGACTTGGTATCTTGGAATGGGATGATCGCTGCATATGCCCACCACGGTTACGGCAGAGAAGCGATCTGTTTGTTTGATGAGATGAGGGAAAATGGATTCAAACCCGATGATGTCACCTATGTCGGGGTGCTATCCGCGTGTAGCCACTCAGGCCTAGTTGATGAAGGGATGGAGTATTTCAATGAATTGATGAGAAACCCATCAATCGAAGTGAGAGAAGACCATTATGCATGCTTGGTTGATCTATGTGGACGGGCTGGACGACTTGAGGAGGCTGTGGAATTCATCGGCCGACTGAAGAATAAACCATCCGCTTGCGTGTGGGGGGCACTTCTAGGTGGGTGTAGTGTCCATGGGAATGTGAGGATAGGGAAACATGCAGCTAAACAGCTCTTGGAGGTGGAGCCCACCAATGCTGGGACATACTTATTATTATCTAATATATATGCATCAGCTGGTAGATGGAAAGAGGCAGCTAAGGTGAGATTGAAGATGAAAGATCAAGGATTGAAAAAGCAGCCTGGGTGTAGTTGGATTGAAGTAGGTAATAGGGTCCATGTGTTTGTGGTTGGTGATAAGTCTCATGGCCAAGCTAAAGAGATCTATTACTTGCTTCAAGATCTTCATCAGAAGATGAAGAAGGCAGGGTATGTTCCTAAGAAGGATTATAGAGTTAATCATGATTTTTTAGTAATTTAATCAGTTTTCCGTCGTGATAGAGTTCCTTGAATTTGTTTATGGGTGCAACTTCAAGCGGAATGTGCACACAGAGAATTGTATGTGCTGTGGGAGGATATGTGCACAATGTCTCTTGGTGTGTGCGTTGCACACTGAATTCCTGCCTTTTATTTATTTAGCTAAGCACTCGGAAGTGAAAGGTATTCTATAACAGTAACGGTGGCCATAACAACCATCACTTGTACCCTTGCGATATGAGCCGTAATGGCCATTACGGTCTTTTTATTATTATTGAAGCTCCCCTTGAAAAACCATTGCACGATGTGACGTTTGTTTTGAAGCTGCCCGTGGACCCTACATTGCTTAAGGTGTCACCGAAGGCAGTTTTGAATCGGGCGGAGAGGGAATTGAGATGGCATGTTCAGGATATTCCTCTGAAGGCCCCGTCTGGACGTCTAAGAGCACAGATGCCCATCGATCCTAGCGAGCTGGAGTCAAGGGAAGAGATTGATGTTGTTGGTTTTGTGAAGTTCTCGGTGCAAGGAGCTACCACGCTTTCTGGGATTTCTCTAAGGCCAGTTTCCGATGTCAAGCCAGACTTCTACCAAGTGAATCACAGGTACATGAGTGCGATTTATATGTGCAACTGACCTGAGTTAAATGGCTGTCTTCTGATCCCCATCTTGTTCTCTCATCATTTGTGTTTTTGGAGAGTGGTGCGATCATGTTTGTAATATTTTTGAACTGGGTTGGATTTATTCTTATCCAGTTTGTGCTTACATAGAAACATTTTTTTGTTCTTTGCTGATGTTTCTTTAGTTAGCCCATTCAATAAATAGTACGTTTTGTGTTATTTCGTACAGTGTCTAATTTGTTTGACTGTGTAATGGAAAATTCAAAGCTTTGAAATCTAATGTGAAGGTGCAAATTGTGGTATGTACAGATTTTTTTAGTGGGATTTGTTTTGAAATTTTAATTGTTTTCATATGAATGTATGAAGACATCTTGATTTGGAATTACTGGTACAAATGACGTTTCTGTAGATGATACTTTCGTGGATTTAATTTTAGCTATTAGTTTATAAGAAAATGATGGTCTTACAAAAGATACTATTAAAGTACGGGGGCAAGAAAATTATTATTATTGTTATTATTTTCCTGATAATCTGAAGGAAAAGAAGAAACAAGACATAGTAAGGTGAAGAACCAATATAGAGATATTGTTGACCACGCGGAGTCCTTAGTTCCATCCCATTAAAGTAGTGGTGATTTTGATATCTTCTCTTTTTGGTATGGTGGAAAGGAGCTTGGTAGAACTGAGGTGCCATTTTAAGATGGCCAGGTTACCTGAAGCTTTTAGTTGTTTCAGAATGCAATTGTGACAAGGGAGGAGTTAGTGAGAAGATTCTAGATTCTTCACGGTGGCAATTTCAATGACTTTTCGTGGAAGGGAGATTGGTAGAACTGAAGAGCCATTTTATGTGTGTATGCTCTGATGAGAAAAGGACATCCCAATGATTAAACCTTGACATAGTTTTCTTTGAACCCTTTTGATTCTTTGTTCATTCTCCAAACATATAGAGTTACGTGTTCCAACCACCATATGCCTCCCACATTGTTTAGATTGGATGGTTTCCCTTTATTTTGAGAAGGGAAGATCCAATTTTGTTTGCTTCTCTTTGGGAGATTTCTTTTAGCATGTCTAGGGTCATTTTAGCACATTGGGAATTGTGAAAATATGCATGTCGAGACTGAATTGTGCTTCATCCCTCCTTGCATCTACAAAAGACTCGCTATATTGAACTAGGAATCCAACGGGTCTATGTGGAGCTACAAAAAACCTTCACTCACACTTCCTTTTTTAGCCTAGGTAGCCATATTTTTTTGATAGAGTGAAATTTTATTAAAGAAAAGGAAAGAAAGACTATCAATAGAGACAACCTTTTATAAGAGATGACCTGGATACAGTCTTTGGCAAGAGAATCTGCAATTGAGCTCCCATATGTAGGAGTAACACGAAAAAAAGTTGACCCAACAAAGTCCAAAGCCTTAATCTCAGTAACAGTAGGTCGTCTCTTCCTAGAAAGTAGAAGCCGTACATGAAGCAGATGCTCAGTTGACAACACTCCTCAAATCTCCTTCCACTTCTACGGGATGGCCCATAAAGAATTATTGCACCATCTGAAGGTCACACAAATAGTTATCAACTTGGCACGGTTAGAATCTGATTCACCAACAGGAATCTAATGCCTTGTGCTTGTCTTGAACCACTCCACCAATGCCTAACTGCTCGGGGTTACCAATTGAGCATTGGCACCCATATTTCCAATGTTTTGTTAGTAGGTGGTGGGAAGCACATGCTTTTGGGAGTTTTCGAGCTGGTTGCAAGCACGTTGTGATTCTAGATCCATATTATTTTTGTTGCTGCTGCTCCATGGGATGTACACATCATCTAACCTACCTAAGTGCTCCAAAAGCCAAATTATTTTGTTATCCAGGGTATGCTGACTTAGTTTAGCAGTAGGATAAAAAAATATATTATGGCAGGAACATTTAGTGCAAAAGTGCAACTATTAAACCTTTTTATTTACAAATTTCTCTCATTTTCTTGCCCTTGAAAAAAAAAATAAAAAAAAATCCTCTCCTTTTCTTGTCCTTCAGCAATTAAACCATAATATTAAAAATGTAGCAATTTATGGATTTCTTTTATGAACAATTTTGATATCTTCATCACTTAAATAAAGTTAGGGCAAAAGATGTGATGATTACTCCTTGGTACTAAACTTTTGTACAATAGTAATTTTGTTTCATATTCGTACCAAAGAAAGCTTTAGGGCATGTTTGATAACAGCAAAATTTTAATCCTAGGACCTAGACAACTTGTCTAGGTCAGGCTTTGTCCAGTCTTGTTTGCCTACGTCACGTTGTCTTGCAATTATTCTGATGTTTTTTTAAGGGCGACAATGAATTTTATTGAGAAAGCACTCAGGTGGTGCAAAAACTACAACTGAAGGAGAAGAAAATTACCATCTTCAAAGATTATATACAAGAAGCCCATTCCACAACAAGAAGTTTAGCTTTGGAGAACATCTCTCCCACATTGGAGGAGTTATTGCGGAAGCACCTCCCCTCCCATTCCTTTTACCCCAACTTGCCCATAATGAGGCTAGCAAAGCCAATCTCCAAAATTCCAAATAGCTCTTACATTTCTCCCTAATCCCACTTCGTGCTTGAGCAGGAATAACTCCCCAACCGAATTTAACATAACCTAGGACATTTCAAAGAGTTTGAAGAAGCAACTCCAAACCTATCCAATGAACGGACAACGGATGAAGAGATGGTCTATAGGTTCAGTGTCCTCCTTGCACATCGTGTATACATTGGGCAACACCATTGATCTCCTTTGAATGTTGTTGATGGCAAGTATTTTCCTTCTTCCAATGAGCCATCCGAAAGCTGCAACCTTAAGGGGAGCCCCGCAATGCCAAACGTTGGCCAAGCACACATTGGAGCCATCCTCGTTCGAAGAGCAAAAGAAATCATAGAAGAACCGAACCGGGAAGCTTCCCGGTTTTTCCTTTAACAAAATCAATTTGTCTTTATCTTCACTTACCAACATGCATAGTGAAGGCAATCGAGAAGCCTTACAAAAGAGAAGCTTTCCGATTTATCCTTTAACCAGATCATTTTGTCTCTATCTTCACTCACCATCATGCATAGGTGAAGGCAATTGAGAAACCTTACAAACTCCTTCGTCCAACATGTTCCTCCAGCACGGTGGGGACCAAACAACATTATTTCCAAAATAAGAGCAACAATTTGACACCAGAATATTCCTTCCTACGAAGAGTCGAGCGACTATAGGGAATGCTAGTTGGAGAGATTTTCCCGATCCACACATCCTCTTGTTAACCCGATTTTGGGATCAGCACGTGGAACGTGTGGTGTTTGGTTTGAGGCCTTTCACAATGGTTCACGAAACATTCACCAACATGCAAGAGGTAGGAGGCAAGCAAACCATGGGCTATTTTATTTCTATGGATGCATGTACATTCTAGGTATGGTACAAACGTGACCCTTAATTATTCCAGAGGAAAAACCATTGATTCTAAAGCAAAGCTCAATGGGCTGTCATGAGATGCATGGTGTTATACTCATGCTATGTAATGATAGCCTTAGCTGTCAAAGGTACCTATTTAGCCTTTTGGTGCTTAGGATCACTAGCTTGGGGCCTCAATATGCTTTCTATGCAGAGTGGGTAGCGACAGGCACAATTTGAAAGATGAGTGATCAATCAGTGAGTGATGTCTAGTCTTGATATACTTATGAATGTCAGCTTGTATCTCTAGTATGGCTAAAGTGATGTTGGCATCATAGGCTCATCACGTAATAGTACAAGTCAGCATGGTGGGCAGGGAGCTTCCTTGCTTTGTTAGACTGGTTAAACTTGTGGCCGTACGACAGGGAATCGGGGCTCATAGGCTATAGAGTTATCGCTTTCCTCGACAATCAACCTTTCTCAGCTCATCATACGAGTAGGCATACGTGTGAGGAATGATGATATGATTGACATGCGTTTGTCGAATGATCACAAACCTTCAAGGTTCCCCATTGTATCAACCTCGGCGAAGGGGATAAAGGGGTCAGCTAGGGCGATTAGAGGGCCTTGATGTCTTTGAGGACGAGGCCAAGCTATCTCATCTTTGGGCAGCTCGAGGCCTATGAATGAGATGAGATACAATACAATGTGCATAGATGCGGCTGTGTATGAGGTGGCATGATATGCATGATGATACATGAGCATGGCTTGTAAAGCCATAAAGGGGAGTTGCAATCATTTTACTAAGGGAGTTACCAACATTTTACCGAGGTCGTTCCGTGGAGTGTATGAAAACGAGAATTAAGTGAAGTGATGACGTGGCATACCACATAACAAGCATATCCAAGCTGGCGACAACTGTAATTCAGCTGTCCTCTAATTCTTGGGAGTCAATTAGAGCGCTCCACGTGGCAGGGGTTCCTCTCACTCCTCTATAAATAGGGGAACCTTTCTCCCATTTACAACACAATTTAAAAGAAGAGACTTGCCTCTAAATTCTTCTCTCCCTCCTTTTCTCATCATTCTCAAACCAAGGTTAGATCTAAAGATCGTCCAGATCTTAGATCTGGAAGTGGACAGCCAATGATCTGTGGCCAAAAGAAATTAGCGGCTGAGATCTGGTCAGTAGGTGGGCCTAAGTCTACACACAAAACAGACTGTGATATGTGTCGTAAATAGGCTATTAGACAAGCTGATAGGTCTTAATCTGGACCATGAAGCATGTCTTAAGATGGGCCGTATGTTGGACATGAAGTGGGCTACTTGCCGAGCATGGGATGGGATTTCGCATAGGCTGAGATCTAGGCCGTGAACGGGCCTGGATCTGGGCCACAAGTTGTAAATGGGCCAGCAAGATGGCCAGTAGCTTGGGCCACAAGTGGGCTACAAACGGGGCCTGAACCAAGTCCCGATTCGGACTGTGAAATGGTGTTAGGTCCGGACCATGAATGGTGCGAATCTGGACTGTGGGATGTTTTGAATCTAGGTCATGACCAGATGGGCTGAAGACTGATCAAATGGACCGTGGTTTATCAGATGGGTCCACAACACTCATGAAGTGAGAGATAGACTATTGTGATTTAATGTGTGATGGAGATTCACACATAACAGCGAATCTCAAGTTGCTATCATAAGTAACCAGATCGCATCTGTTGGTGTAAAAGGGAGAACTACTTCCTGTAATGTGGATAGCTACCACGATCTTGGGTGAATGAGTAACTCATAGGCAATTGCTGGTTCCCAGAATCCCAGATACAATGAACGATGGAGGGTGAAGGGTTGATCACTGCCCTTCTGGTTTCACCGCCAACAAGAGATAAATGGGTGTGATGACTGCCCTTGCTTACTGCTGATCATGGGTGGCGCGTAACTTTTGGATGGTTTCGGATTATCGGAGACAGATCCTTTTGGCTGCTGGAGAAGCCAAGTGCAGTAGATCATAGAAATGGATTCCTTCCATGGCCGATTGGTGGATACGACTCCAAATCGAGGTTTGATCTTCTGGACGTCTCATCTGATGGAGGAATTTGATTTAGATCAATGATAAACGGATTTCCAGATCTGGCTCTGTAGCTTCTGACCTGAGAGATAAAGAACAAGAGAAAGTTGGAAGAACATCTAATTGAATATAAAGATTACAGAAATTCGAAGATCATTCCAATAGATCTGATTGATATGATCAAATTGTAGTTGGTCCGATGAACTCACATCTGGTTCAATTAGATTGTAACAGATGCCATTGATCTGTTGCTGATTCAATCAGATCTCAGTACAT
Organism: Magnolia officinalis; assembly: GCA_021015155.1. Classification (NCBI taxonomy): domain Eukaryota; kingdom Viridiplantae; phylum Streptophyta; class Magnoliopsida; order Magnoliales; family Magnoliaceae; genus Magnolia; species Magnolia officinalis. Next base: position 65,974,655 of record JAJHSJ010000011.1, read on the forward strand.
CTAAGCAGGTCTCTACTGATTTTATCAAATTGAAGCTGATTCGATCAAATCTTAGTAAGCTTGATCGGATCATAGCTGATTCAGAAGAAGAAAATCTGTAGTAGGAGAAGAAGATCGAAATCTGAAAGAATGAGAAATCGGAGCTCCATTACTGATCTTGATCTCTGTAAATCACTGATCTTCTTGCATGAATTGCTGATATGATCTTATCCCAGATCTGATGATAGCTTATGTGCTGATCTTATCGTTATGGCTCTATGCTTGACGTTGATAACTGTCCACGACTAGATCCAATATTGCTAGACACAGATCGCGACCGCTGATTTCTTTTAGCTACTGATCACTAGCTATATGATCTCAGATGTGACCTTGGTTTGATAAGGAGAAAAGGAGAAGAGAGAAAGAGGGAGATAGAAGAATTTGGAGGAAAGTCTCATTCTTTTAAATTGTATTGCAAATGGGGGGAAAGCTTCCCTATTTATAGAGGAGGGGGAGGAGTTCCTGCCACATGACGTGTTCCAATTGACTCTCAAGAATTAAAGGACAACTGGATTGCGACCGTCACCAGCTTGGAGATGCTTGACATATGATATACCACATCATCACTTCACTTAATTCCCATTTTTACACTCTACATGGAGTGACTTTGGTAAAACACATAACTCCCTTGTCAATGGTCGGATCAGGGTGATCTTATATTCATTGGAAAGCTAACTCAAAGAGCTACGATGCATGCTTGGAATTAGGCCGATCGGATGTCGTTTGGCCCACCAAATGGGACCTGTGATATGGCTAAGGCGTCCTCACTCGCAGCTGCCTGATCAGCAATATATATTTGTGGTAATCAGGGCAGATCTCCCTTGTTACAAGTCAGATTGACGTGAAACAAATTTTGGGTAAAAGTAGACTTGATAATCTTTCCAAGGGCTCAAAAATCGCCTTAATCAGACATTGTTTGACCCTTGATCCATTGTCTCAAACACGGGCCATGTGCGCTTTGCAATTTTTAGTAACTTATAAAGTGTAACTTTGTGTGTGTGTGTGTGTGTGTGTTAACAGATGCCCCCACTCGAGCCTAGCAGACGATTGACATGCAACCCACCTGAGGTGGAGATGATGTAAAATTCACAGTAGGGGCCGCCATCAAGTCCCAGTGCTTGGTGGATCTCTGTGTCTTCTTGAAACATATCCCCATTTTAGAATTTGCATCACAATCCGAGTCAAAAGTATTCGGTGGCAGGACAGAGGCGTTTCACACGCAGTGTTAGTAGCTTGGGACTTGGTGCCCACTTATTCACTCAAAGTGCCGGCGCACTTAACCAATCCAAAATCCATAATTTGTCTTCCTTCCACAAAAGCCCCTTGTGATGGAGATATAACTTCCCCAATGACCGCATGGAATCTAAATGCCAGCATCTTAGCCTATACCTTGCACAAACCACCTAAGAGACTTATGGGTGTTGAGGCATAAAAAAATAATAAGAAAAGAATTGAAGCAAGGAAAGAATAAGACATAGAGGAGAAGAAAATAACAAGAGAAATAGTTCAGAAGGACGCTTTGCGCGGACCCGCGCAAAGTATATCGTTTGCGCGGACCCGCGCAAAGTATATGATGACTGCATGGAAAGTGATTTTTGTCCCACATCGCTGAAGCCAAGGTTTCACATGTGTGACATGTCTATAAATACTCCATTCCCTCTCTCATGAAGGGGTTCGAAGATTTCAGAGTGAAAGAGAAGCGAAGGAGAAGACTGAAGGTGCGGAGCATTGGGCTCCAGCAGATTGCGCGGACCCGCGCAAACCGACTGCCCTGCAGTCTATAACAACAATGGGCTGTTGTGTTGCTGAAATGGCCAGGGTCTTCAATCTTCAAGTTCTTCTTATTTAAGAGAGAAAGAAGAGTCATCGACAGAAAGGTGTATTCCTCCTAAGTCTCAGGAGATGATCGAAATAGTGTCAGAATGCTGCCGGAATCTCTATTTCTCTTGAAGACTGTTGATCGATTCATCAATTCCTCCTAAGTCCTAGGGGATGATTGGAATCATTGCCGTTATGCTGCCAAAATTTACATTTAACTATGATAGTTGAATTTATAATAAATTCTTTGTAATCTATCTTAGAATCAAGGGATATCAGAGGATGTAAATGAATTCAGAATCAATAAAGTGTGATGATTGTCTTTATACTTTTCTATTGTTATGTCTGAATAAGATAGTTTCCCCAAATCAAATACATTTGTTTCCTTGTCGAACCAATGGGTATAAAGTTTCGAAGACTTTTGGCACTTTTTTTTTGGATTCAACTATCGAGAGAATGCGAATGTTGCCTCTCGATCGGGAGGATGCGAATGTGTCTCATTTTGAGATCCTATTGTGGAAAGAATGTAAAGAGAATTGCTAAAAGGAAGAAATCCTATGTCTTTGGGTGAGGATCACGTGATTAAATCCGCCCTCTCAAATCTTCCTCTTTACTACCCATCTCTTTTTAAAATGCCAGCGAGCGTTGCAAGGAAGATTGAGAAAATTCAAAGGGTTTTCTTATGGGAGGGAAGAGAAGATGGACATAAGTTTCTTGTTAATTGGGAATATGTTCAAAAGCCAAAGGGGTAGGGTGGTGTCAGTGGGGAGAAAATCTGGGCTCTTCTTATGATATGGCTGTGGAGAGATGTCATCTTTGGTAAGTATGGTAGTTCGGGTGAGGGGAAGTGGTTCTCTGTTTTGGTGTTTAGGAATACATGCTCTAATGTGTGGAGGGCAATAAGCATCATTAGGAGGAGAGCTGGCCATTAAGGTTGTCAATACCAAACAAAGTTGGGTGCCTGTTTGAGGAAGGAACTTGCTTTGTTGTGGGCTAGGGAAATAGGATCCAATTTTGGAAGGATATTTGGCTTGGGGATACTTGGTCAGAAACCTCTTTCCCCTTGCTTTTCTCTGTAGCTACGAACAAAGAGGTCATGGTTGCATATTGCTGCGAGATCTTGGGAGGAGCCACATTGTGGAATGTAGTTCGTTGAAGAGATTTAAACCAAGATCAATTGCGGGGTTTTGGCATCTCTATGACTTCACTTCAGGATGTAACCATTGATCCCTCGAGTGAGGATAGGAAGTCTTGGAAGAGGGCCGTGGTGGTTGCTTCTCTTCGAAATCTCACTTGTCTAAGATGTGTGAGGTGGTTTTACATCTTAGAGGTCTTTTAATGCTTGCACACAAAGATAGAGATCTAAAGGGATCTTTCAAATCCAAACTTTAACAAATTTTAGATCTAAAGTATATCCTTAAAATGATGCCTAAATTTCAAATCCATAAAGGTAAATAACAACTACTAACATGATTCTAAATCTCAAAAGATCTTCCCAAAATAAAAACCTACTAAATACTAATGACTTCATGACACATAAGATCTTATTAAAGATTCTCCTGGATACAATTCTCCCAAAATAACCAACCTATCTTGAGAGGGGCCGTTTTACATCCAATCCCACAACCAAAGTGGGTCCATTTGATGGTGATGGATGGGCTGGAAGCATCGATGAAACTTTCTAGATGGTCCTTAAGTGCACGAGGACAAGTATCGTTGCCCTTACCCTTTCATTCTATAGAAGCTTTTTGGCCCGATGAATCACTTTTCATGTGCCATTCATTTGCTTCATCATCACTTCTATTATTTGTCGCAAGAGTATTCATGGTTCTTATCTCCATCCCTCTCAGGACTATAGCCATGCCCACTACTTGTGCATATAACTTTAGATTTGCCCATTTTGATTGTCATGGGTCCCCGACCTGAACTGAAGATTGCATGAGTAAGAACACGTGAAGTTTTGGAATTGTCTGTTAATCAGTCATAGATCATTGAACTGGCTTGGCAATTGTGTGCAAAATGCTGTTCTTGTAATATGGGTAGATATGGCCATTAAAGTAACAACGGATCAATGGATCTGGTTCATAGATCACGTGGAAACCATGATTAGTGATAAGGGCAGATCTGACTGTTACTAGTATTCTGGTCTTTACAATACCTGAGGAAAAGAATAACTAAAGGAAAGCATCAGTAATCATGAAGGGAGAAAAAAGGGGTCATGTGTGATCATGCAGATACGTGTGCTCATTGGGGGGGTCCAAATGTGCGGAACTTGTGATTGGGTGGGACCCTCTCTAGATCTATTGTGTGTCACACATTTGGTTGCATTGGGATGCGCAACATTCCCATGGAAAGGTCTGGCTGGGGGGAATTTTGGTAGTCTGGGACAATCACTTCTGACAGTGGGATCAGTGAATTTGCTGTTTCAATCTCTCTTGTGAAACAAAGATGATGATTTAAGTGGCTGGGTAGATCTGTTTGTGGTCTGTGCTGAAAAACAATAGCAAGGCCGTTTGGGATGAATTGGACAAGTTTAAAGCTCATGGGATCTCTTCTAGTGCATTGCATGGATTTGGACACAATCATATTCTTGTGTGTAAATTTCAATACAAGGTATGCGTGTACATTCTAGCATTATATTATTTTCTGGATTCCATTAATTGGGATTAACTTCCCAATGGAATGGGCGTTATTTGCTCGGTGCGGTAACCAAGTAGTCCCAGCTATGTGCAGATTTGATAGGTTCTTCATTTCTTCGTATTGGGAATTGTGTCAACATTCACTAAGTGCCCTTCCCAAACTTCATAGCTCTCTAATACTGAGAGTGCAAAAGTGCTCCTGAGGCCCTTGCGCATTCAAATTCCTAGGTTTACAATATGGTGGAGAAGTGTGGGACAGAATTTAGGTTCTGATGGTTGGTCTGTTTCAAAATTATGAAGAAAGCTTTAAGAGCCTGAAGAGAAGACTCTTAGGAAGTGGGTACTCTTAGGAAGGTAGAAGAAAGCGATGATCTGATTCTTGATCAAATTGAGGAAACTCAGCTGCCTGACTAAGGGATAAAGGTCCCACAAATGTCTTCTTCTTCTTCTTTTTTTACTATTAAAAATAAAAATCATAAAACAGTTGTTGAACGGGTGTCTGTGTCCTCAAAATTCTGTATACTGTCCCTTTTTTTAAAAAAAGATTGGGAATGATTTGTTCAACCTTACGGATTAATTTTGGCTGTTTCCATTCAGTTAAACAGTTCATTTAAATAGAAGAACATGGTCTTTTCACTACAAATATGGCCTGGGGCCTCTGTATTTCCTAGCTCTGTACGTTGGATCTCTGTATTTCCTAGCTTTGTACGTTGGATCCCTTGATCCTTTTCATTTTTAATAAATGCTCTCTTATCTGTTAAATAATAATTAGATTTGAAGAATTGCTTGGAGACAAGCAATTAGTAATGAGACAATTAGATTTGAAGAATTGCTTGAAGGCAATAGTTGAAGTCCTTGGGGTTAAAAGGAGATAGGAATGCCACCTTTTACCATTGGATTGCCAATGCCAGGAGAACAAAATCTCTCTAGGGTGAAAATTGGAGAAGCAATCATGTAAAACCAGAAAGAGATTAAAAAAAATATCCACAAGGAGAAGGTGATCCTGCATCTTCTTGATAATTTACAGTTGGAAAAAATTTCACTGGATTGAGCAGATTAGTTTGGATGAGTTTGTGGAGGAAAAAGAAATGTAGTGATGAATCTTGGGAAAGGCAAGGTGCCGAGTACCTATGGGTTTTCTTGTGTTATTCCAGTGTTTGTTAGGAGAGTTAAAGACAACATTTTTAGAAGTGCGCAATTAATTCCACGGGAGGACGGGGTTGAACTTGTCTCCTGTGCATGTTGAATTTCGGGTGATGGTTATCTCGAACTTCTTCAGGATTGATCCTCGGTGGTAAATAGTCAATGCCCCAACTGAAAATAACTGCTGTTTGGTGATGCTCCTTTTAGATGGTGGAAACTGAATTAATCTTGTTAATATGGGAGAGTGGGATTGTGGGAGTGGTTAGAGGCGGAAATGGGTTGATTGCTCTCTCGTTCTCGGGAAATGTGGGTGAGGGTGGCACAAGTAGAGCTGAGGCTGTTGCTTTGAGAGAAGGGCTTCACCCTTTGGCTTCAAAATCTTTCTGGTCCGCTGATAGAGACCCTTAGGTTGTGCCTGGGCCTAGGTTTTGTCAAATCTTCTATTGAGGTGCCGATTACTAAATGTGCTGGGGTCGGGCTGTCCTGATCTGGCTCGTCAAGGGCCTTGAAGGGGATGCTAAGTCATGGTGCTTGGTTTGTGTTTGTTGAAAAATCTAGTGACTTTACATGGTTACAGAAGGAAGTATAATCAGGAATGACAAATTGCATTGGCTGGAGCTAACAAACAATGTTTGCTTTAGATGGAATTGATGAATAATGGTGGCCCATTTCTTCATGGAAATGCCTTGATCAACAATCAAGGAATCAGGTGGAGTGGAGGATTCTATCAGCGGCTGGAGAGAGCTTGTTTGAAGTGCTTTAGGCAGACATCTGTGTCGAATTCAGCTTGTAATGCTTCACCTGTTGGCTTTTCCTATTGGTGTGGTTTTAGCAGTCGGCAATAAGTCCACTGTGTGTGGTACGATGCTGGAAATCGAGCTACCTTTCACGAGCTAAATGAAAGAAAAGACCTACTGTTATCAGATGAGGAAGTGTTGTGGGCCATACGCAGATTGGTGACCGTCGAAGGTGAAGCCTAATACACCGAGTGTGCCACATTTTCTTCATCTATAAGAACTTGTGCCATGCCACGTCAAATGCAGAGGGGAAAGCTATCTCTGTTGACAGTTAAAACTGCTCCCGAGTCGTGCTTTTGAAATGGATGTCGGTGAGTAACAGTCAGGTATTTTGTGTGTTTGATCTTGATGAGATGATTAGAAAATGTTGTTTACTCTGCTGTTTTTTTTTTTTGTCTTGAAGTAGCCATTGGAAGGAACTGGACCACTGGAGCAGGCCCGGCGGGTATTGAGGACATGGGGAGCACTCAAACAAATGCATTGATCTTGATGAGATGATTAGAAAATGTTGTTTACTCTGCTGTTTTTTTTTTTTTTTTTGTCTTGGAAGTAGCCATTGGAAGGAACTGGACCACTGGAGCAGGCCCGGCGGGTATCGAGGACATGAGGAGCACTCAAACAAAAGCAATGCATTAGAAGACGGCTTCGGAGAGGATCGTGGGGTGAAGATACTCTGACATCTGCAAGGTGGTGGGTAATGATCATGGGCCCCACCTGCTGTTGTGTCAGGGAAACAGGGTTCCAGAGGGTGTTTGTTAGCTCTACTGGGAAACATCTGAACCACTAAGCTAACATTCCTTGGAAGGATTATACCAATTCATGTGTTCTTACTAATCACTGCAAAAGAGACTTTCTCCAGTCAGCACCTTTGAGGATTACAAAATGGATAGGCACAGAAAGAGGTCCCACCAATGGTCCATTTTATGGTCATTACGGTTGGCAGCAGCGATCAACCAACCTATCCATGGCAGGTTATAAGATGACTGGTCCAGAACCTGTACCTGTGCTGAGTATCAGGACTGCTAGTAGGAAGGAAATGGAAGTGACTTCATGAGCACAGGTACCAGGAGTACCCATATAAAAAATGGCTACTTCTGTTGATGGTTGTGTATATATCTATCTGATCCGTCCATTTTTTTTTTTTACCACATTGCAGTTGGCACATGGGCCGAATTGCAGCTGTTAAATAGTCATTGGACAATCCTAGTTAGAGTCAGTATGGGAACTGTACAACCATGAATCGTGTGCTGTATGAGCTCTCAAACCGACGGCTCAAAGGGACCTGGGGGTTTCATGGGTGCTGCATGTGATCACATGGACAGTTAAGATTTTGCACTTATACCAGGGGAGACAAGTTTTGAAAAAGTTCTCATGGGTTCCCGTGAGAACCGATGCTCTCTCTCTCTCTCTATTTATATATATAGAGAGAGGAATGCACGTGGGCCCAAAATCCACCCCATGAAACCCAGGGCCTAACATTTACCCTATAGAAAACTTTGGTGAGCTAGGGCAAAAGAGAGACAAATTGAAGAAGGAAACTGTTTTCTTTTTCCATGGCCTACCAAAGTTTTGGATCATAGTGAAAGGCCAGCCCTGCGGGTTTCATGGGGTACTGCAACACATGGACGCTTCAGATTTTGGTCCCACATCATGTGTGATGAGTTCTGAAGAAGTTTTCATGAATTATCAATTATCGTGAGAACTCGTGCGCAGGTGAACACACACACACACACACACACCACACACACACATATATATATATATATATATATATATATATATATATATATATATTGGAAGTGCTCACTTGCGCACCAGTTCGCACGGAACTAGTGCGAACTTTTTTGAGAACCCATCATATGTGATGTGGATCCAAAATCTGAACCGTCCATGTGAAGCAGCACCTCATGAAACCTCCCGGGCCCAAGTTTTACTTTGATCCAAAACTTTGGTGGGCCATGAAAAATGAAAACAGTTTCCTCCCTTGATTTGCATTTCTCTTTGCTATGGCCCACCAGAATTTTAGATCAGGGTGAAAATTTGTCCCTTGGAGTTTCATGGGATTCCACATCACATGGACCGTTCAGATTAGACACACATGACACGTGCGCAAAGGTGCGCACGTGCGTAGGTGCGCATGACTCTCTCTCTCTCTCTCTCTCTCTCTCTCTCTCTCTCTCTCTCTCTCTCTCTCTCTCTCTCTCTCTATTATATATATATATAATATATATATATATATATATATATATATATATATAGGGAAAAGGTTCTATACGCTTGACCTTACCATAGCATTCCGTAAGGTTGAGCGTTGTCAGATTGCTGGCCGTCGGATGGAGGCGGTTTGCATCCAACGGCTGATGTTTTAACGTCACTTGAAAGAGGGAAACCGGTGATACCGGTTTCATTGTGGCCAAGCGTGTACACGGCCGTTTAAAAGGGTGTTTTTCCCTAGCCGTCCAGCCCTCTTTCTCTCCCTAAACTTCTACCAGCAGCCGTCTCCCTCAATCCCTACCACCAGACGCCCTATGCAGCCTCTCTCTCTCTCTCTCTCTCTCTCTCTCTCTCTCTCTCTCTCTCAATGCAACCCTAGCTGTGCAGCCCTCTCTCTCCCTTCTTCAATCCCTCCTTCAAGGAAGCAACCATAGAATGGGTCCAGATTTGGATCTGGATTCAACGGTTCTGGCTCGGGATTAGGACATGGTTCAGGATCAGGAAGCGGTTATAGGTCAGGCTATGGTAAGGGTTCAGGATCTGGTTCAGGGTACGGATATGGGCCTGGGTCTGATCTGGATGCGGATCCAGGTCAGGTTTTTTTTTTTTTTTTTTGTAAAGATTATGATTTTCAGTGTTGGATTGGTAACATTGTGCAAGTAGCATTTGAGCAACGTAATCATTTTTTTTTTTTGTTGGTTTTTATGTTTTTTTTTGAAATGGATATTTATGTTCTCAAATAGTTGAATTGTGTTTAGTGTCTTAATTGCCAGATTGGAAAATTTGATGGAATCTAGAGTTTCAACAACATCTTCGTAATTCCTGTTGGTATGATGTTAAGTTCTGTTACTATTGTTGTTATTGTTTTGTTTTTAATTGAAACAGCATAGTTATTGCTACAAAAATGGATTTTTATTTATTTTTGTGTTTTTCTTTATGCTTCAAATGATTAACTGGTACCTTGATGTTTTGGCAGTCATATCTTTCTATATCAGGTTAGAAAAGGTGATGGAATCTAGCTTCTGTATTAATTGTGCTATTCAATCCTAAGCTGGTATTAATTGTGCTGCAGTGGGGTAGGTCCCATCCATGATAGGGTGGGACACTCAATTCTTCTGTCCTCATGCTGTTCTGCTCGTGTCATTTTCCTCCAAAATCCTAAGCTTGTATCCTTCCTATAATAAAACCCCCTAGGGGAATTGTTCTTAGTCTGTGATCTGTGCTAATTGTGCTACTCAATCCAATCAGACTAATTGTGCTAGAGTTTTGTCAGTATGACTTCAGATCTTTCCAAAAAAAAAAAAAGTTTTGTCAGTATGAACCTGGTGATGGTCCTGTGGAATGTGATGTTCAACTGAGGCTTTCTGTTCTGTTTTCAGGGTTTTACATTTCCAGTTCGAACTCATTTTCTGGTAGTTACTGGTTATAGGTTGACTATATACAATCAGATTGATGATTATGGGAAAGAAGAGAAGTGGAGAATGCAGAAACAGGTCTCAGCTTTCATTGATGTTGAGAAACTTGGATCCATCACATTTAGACAGGTAATCTACTTGATTTTGTGCCATTTGATAAATGTCATTTCTTGTAGAGGTTCCTCAAATGAGTTCTACAAAATCCACTTCTTGGTCTTTTTTATTTTTTGAAACTTTTTAGAATTTGAAAAAAAAAAAATGCTTCACACAAATCACTACATCCATTTGTAAAGTTTTCAAAGAAGCTTGACATGAACTGCATGCAAGAATCTTTTATTGTGAAAACAGTATCAAATCATTTGTGATCAGCATTACTTGTGTGCTTTCGTCAGCTGTTCCTGTGACAACAGGCGTATCACACGAAGAGGAAACCTTGACGAAATTGCCTACATGATGAGCTGCACTTCTATTGGACATGGCAAAACACCCAATCATTCAGCCATTTTGTTGGTTGGATATCTTTCATAGATCACTTTCCGCAAATTGCATGGATTGGGAGATCCTAGCCACCAAGATGATGGATCATTTGCACTATTGTAGACCATTTTGCCAACATTCCTCAAAAACCAACCATTACACTGATTGGACGCATCAGTAGGAATTCCCAACCGGGACCCCACCAAATGATCTCTCCAGGTCACTGTGCTGATGTCCAATTTGAGTGCAGTTCACATTCAAGGAAACCTGGTACTCTGTGTACAGGCTAGGTCTCCCATTTTTCAAGTAGTTCTTACCAAATTGAGATTCAAGCTCACAACATGACCCATTGATGAAATTTTGAGATTGTTTCCAATTGATTACCCCACAGTTCTTGCTCGGATCAGCCCATTAATGAAGCAGCCATTGTTTAAGCAAGCTTGCATAGCAGTATTTACTGGTTGTGATGACGAAAGCAAGGGTTACATCACAAAGCAACAGGTAACATTGCTCTATTGTTTTCCCGTAACAAGCTTTTTGTCCCCTTGTCTCTGATCCTATTGTGTGCACAGTTAGGAGATGCCATCCATTCAGCAATGGCGAGCATGAATGATGATAATGTATATGAGAGACATTATTATAATTTCTGTCAGGGCATGTACTATGATGGTAAGAAATACCATAATCACTAGTTATTTTTTTAAAAACATATAGACTATAGCTACGGCTATTAACCGTAGCTCTTTATCTAGAAACCGTAGCTATGTATCTTTGACTTACGGAAATTATGGCTACAGATTTAATACGTAGCTATATTAATTGCTACGGACGATAATCGTAGTCATATCTATTTAGCTACGGTTTATCCGTAGCCTTTGCCCCCTTCTCTGGTCGTAAGTTAATACGATGTGTTTCAAAATTTGTATTTTTGATTTCATATTTTTGGGGCACCTTTGGGCGTCCGTGGTGGGCCCCACGTACATGATATGTTGGGGGCTACCACTTTAAATTTCTAAACTATACATATTTCTAGAAAAATGATATTTTATTTTGGCCAAAATGGGATCCATGTGATCGGGAATCATATCCCAAAACGGGACAAGTTGAAGTTGTGCAGAAATTTCAAGATTCACTGCACTTCCAGCACAGTTTCTCCATGAGCCCACGTTTTGGCTTTTGCTATAATTTGTAGACAAAAACACAAAAATCACATGTCGCCATCCCAACTCTATGCTGTGGTGTGGGTCAGCTAAGCGCTGGATCAGCAAGATTTTTTTTATGAAGGAGAACACTAGCGAGCGCACTTGATGGACGAATTGGATGTCACTAAAACATCATGATGGGCCCCACACGTCGATTTGTATGTTAAGCTTTTCCTATAAAACATTTGCATTGGATCTGACCTCATTGCAATTTCATTCAGTTGAACATCCAAACGCAACCTCCTACTGAATCATATTAGTGTAATTGGACTCACCAAACAGAAATGTGTCAAGGCTCCTGTTAGGAACATACTCAGACACTAGCAGCTTCTCTTCTCCTTCCAAGCAACAACCCAAGAGCCTAACCAGATTCCTGTGTTGAAGTTTGGCAATCAGTACAATCTCATTCTTCAACTCATCCATTCCTTGTCCCGAATTTCTCGAAAGCCTTTTCACCGCTATTTCCCACCCATCCAGCAGTTCACCCTACAAGCACATCAAGAAGGATTACTAAAATCGTGAAAATTCCATAAGGTTTTATCTGGGCTCTGAGCCATTTTATCTGCCAGTGATTCAGGTAATCAGTTCAGTTCCAATTAAGTAGTAGGCCTGGACTAGCCCAGGTATGAAAGCTTTTAACCTGATTCCTGGACCAAGCTCAGGCCCACTTCCAATTATGACTATTAGTGGCATGAGTCAGGTTAGATAAGCGCAAGCATGACCTGTTTACTAATGGGCTGAGAATTACATTTTGCAAGATTCACCTTGTGGTTTTTGAATCATATGCACAGGAATAGTAGAAGGTTATTTTACTTTGCCAAATTTGGGTGCTACATCCAACCCACAAATACAACATCCACAATAAGAAATACATGATTAAGGAATTAAAATTTACATTTATTGTCATACAATTCAATGTATCAAGGACACATTCAAGAAGTAGTTAATTACAATGATCTTGTAAAACAAGGAAAATTAATAATAATAACAATAAATAACAAAGTCTCTACATATTGCCCCGGTTAGTCAACATTGGCTGCCATCCCATATTCTGAATCAACATTTCAAGGAACCACCATCATTCTTCTGTCACCGAAAGAGAATCTCAAGTTAATAAACCTTGGCAACAGGACCATCATTCATGCTTCTGCTTTGTTTGTGGACATCCCTATGAAGAATGTGTTTTATCAACACTAGTTTGGGAATTAGGATCCACATGATTGAATTTGTCACACCTAGCCTGTCCGACGGTGTGCGCACCGGACAATGCGACCATCTCCCTCACAGTAAACCCCTTGTTGCTAAATAGTTGAATGAGTCTATTAAGGTCATCAAAGAACGCCGGAAGATCGCTGTTTGCTCCATCTCTGCTTGCAGTTCTTGCATCCCTCCTACCCAATGGGACTGAGTAAGATGGCCCACCAAGCTGTGGTAAGAGAAAGATGAGATTAATTAGCAAAATATAGGTTTTTATCAAAGAGAATATCTCACGCGCAAGTAGTTGTATGTGAGAAGTTCATGCAAATAGCTTCATGTGGGGCCCGCCATGATATCTCAGGCCAATCCGATAATTAGGTTGGTTACATCGCTTGAAACAATTGACAACCACCCAGAAACCTCCAAATAATTCAGATGGTGGCCCACCTGATATGGTTATTGGCATGATTTTTGGACTACCCTACGTTCATGGTTAGGCGACTGACCACACATCACGGTGGGCTCTAGACACAGCTAGTTGCATGATTTGTTTACATATATACAACTAGTTGTACATGAGATTTCTGTCTTGAATATGAATACATTTAGGTTTATATGAATCTACACAAGTTAGTAGAGAAATGCATGGCTACTCTGAATTTCTGAGTGAAAGACCCAAGCTGGTCGTGCCTTTCACCAGTAATTACAGCATTAACATGCATGCATGTACATGAGTGCAATGAGATTGTACATGGTTGCAATGAGATTGGCAACAGGACCATCATTCATGCTTCTGCTTTGTTTGTGGACATCCCTATGAAGAATGTGTGTTATCAACATTAGTTTGGGAATTAGGATCCACATGATTGAAAGATGGATTACAAAGACATGAAAAACAAGGGAAATAGTCATTTATTGTGAAATAGAATAAGAAGAAAAATGTCTGTCCAAAAGAATTCATTTCATCTGCACTTACAAACATATTCAACAAGTAGCCTCTTCTTGTGATGGTAACCAAACTCACTGCAATTACACTAAAAGCCATGACCAAAAAGATGCAGCAACAACTTACCAATTACACTTAAGAATGTAGATTTGTTAACGATCATCTCATCTACATCTACATGCACATGACATGTCCTCCCCATGTATCCAGTGGGATCTGTGGTGTATATATGGGCTGATCCAAGCAAGAACTGTGGGGTAATCAATTGGATACTATCATTGATTTCAATTCCTTAAATTATATAGAAGAGAGTAATTTGATACTTTTGTAGAATATGCCAATATGATTCACTAGATTAAGCTAAGGGTTGTTATTGTTTTTTTTTTTTTTTTTTTTTCCTTTTATATTTTTTTCTTCTTCATTTATAAATAGTAATTTTTGTGCCCTCATATTTATTTCGTAGCTTTTGGTTAACCGAATTTATGTTTACTTTGAACTTGTAGTTGGGGAAATGGAGTCACAACCGAATGCAGGTGTAGAGAATCATAATGGACCCCCAATTGGTTCATGTAGTATTGATAATGTCATAGGTGATATACAAATTTCCGATGAACACCAAACAAATCATAATGAAAAAACAATCTCACATCTATATGATTTCATTCCAGAAGCACCCAAAGAAGTGAAACCAATAGTTGGTATGGTGTTCATTTCTGAAAATATTGCGTATGATTTCTACAATGAATATGCTAGATGGTGTGGATTTAGTATACGAAAAGGTTCAACACGGAATAGTATAAAAACGGGTTAAACAATTATGCGAAGTTTTATATGTTCTAAGGAAGGGTATCGACATTGCAAGCATATAGAAGCAACGGATCATAAAAAGAGACCAAGAGCCATGACAAGATGTGATTGCAAGGCAAAGATTGTAGTTCACAAGAATGGATCAGATAGATGGGAAGTTAAGACATTTGTGGAAGCACATAGTCACAATTTAATGAGTCCAAGCAAGGTTCCTTGTTTACGATCACATCGACATTTTACAGATTCTTATAAGGTTGTCATGGATAACATGAGAAAAGCAGGTATTGGTGCAGCTAAAGTGTTAAATTTTTTTTATAAATGAAGCTGGAAGACCTGAGAAAATGGGTTTTATTGATGAAGATGCAAGGAATGCTCTTAAAATTCAAAGGCGTGACAAACATGACAAAAATGTTCAAGAGTTAGCTTCTTTACTTTCAAAATAAACACAGGAATGATGATAATTTTACTTATGCAATCTAGATTGACAATGAATGTTGATTGGCATCTTGTTTTTGGGCAGATAATATTTCAAAAATAGACTATGAAGCTTTTGGTGACGTTGTATGTTTTGACACAACATACAAGACAAATGAATTTGATATGCCTTTTGGTCCATTTGTCGGAGTCAACCACCATAAGCAATCTATCTTATTTGGTGTCGGGCTTCTGTTTGGTGAAACCATTGAAGATTTCAAATGGTTATTTCAATCATGGTTACAAGCTATGGGTGGAAAGCTTCCAAAGGCCATTATCACATATCAGGATCCAGCAATTGCTGCTGCAATTGCAAGTATATTTCCGAATACCGAGCATAGGTTTTGCATGTGGCACATTGTTCAGAAGCTTTCAGAGAAGTTAGGTAAAGTAATTAATGAGAACCCATCATTTAACACTGATTGGAGAAATTGTGTATATATGTGCGATGAGGAAGCTGAATTTGATGCATTATGGTCGAAAATGATTGTAGATTATAACCTTGAAGAAAATAAATGGCTACAAGATTTGTACATGATACGTAAAATGTGGATTCCAGCTTATGTCAAGAAAATGTTTTATGCAAGGATGTCAACGACACAACGGAGTGAAGGCATGAATGTCTTCTTTGATTATTTTGAAAGTCATAAGTCAACGTTATTAGAATTTGCAGAAGGATATGATCGTGCTTTACAAAAACGTCGGCATAATGAGTTGAAATCGGATTGTGACACTTTATATAGTACACCTGTAGCAATAACCTCGATTGATATTAAAACAGAGATGACACAAATTTATACAAGAAAAGTATTTTATGACTTTCAAGTAGAGGTGAAGGAAAGTGTTTTACTTGTTAATAAGGTGGTAGTAAGGGAAGGACCATTAAGTAAATATAATATATTCGACTATAGAAGGAATGATAAAATGTATACAATTATTTGGAACCATGATGAACGGTTCAGTTCTTGTACTTGTCAGAGCTTCGAATTCCCCTAGGGGTTTTTATCATAGGAAGGATACAAGCTTAGGATTTTAGAGGAAAATAACACGAGGAGAACAACATGAGGACAAAAGAATTGAGTGTCCCACCCTATCATGGATGGGACCTACTTTAGAATTCCCCTAGGGGTTTTACTGTTAAAGTTAGATTCTAAATAAAAAATTTTGTACATTATTTCACAGTAATTCCTAAATTAAATAATATTAAAAAAATAATATTTTATTTAAGTATTTGAATTATTAAAGTTTCAATAAAATTATATCTAAAAGTAGTAATTAGAAATAAAAATTTATATTGTTGATATTTTCAATTGTGAAAAAATTATTCATCTTACATGCATGTCTACCATTCATTGAGCATCGATTTTAATATATAACGTAAACAAGTAGGGTGATTGTGTCCCTTGGGTAAAAGACCCTAAATTTAGTAAGTAGGGCAATCGTATCCCTTGGGTGAGAGACCCTAAAACCAACAAGTAGGGCAATCGTATGCATGAAATTAAAGACCCTATAACCCACTTGATCTTTTAAAGTCTCCTTTGTGTACAACGTATGAGTACAATTGTGTGCGCGGACATACGTCAGAGGTACAACTGAAGCAGTAGTCTGACCAGCTAACGTATAAATGGGTCCATTAATATGAAGTACCAGTGCGTGGGCATTAATACAACGTGGTCATCCACTTTAGTATGGTGTTGTAAGAAATGATATATATTATTTATGAGAATTCATGTAAATTAGCACATGCATCACACTTTTACAATTTTGTTGCTTAAATTCGTGTTCTTTATTATCTATATTCTATTTTTTCCCTTTGTTTATAAAATTTTGATATAATCTGAACATGTTAAATTTTGAGTAAGAAATGATCCCACTAGGCTGTTACGCTCACCCTACTATAAAAATGCACAGGTGCAGAGCTGGAATACTATGAGCAGGCGAGCTTCTACTAGTTTAATTTCTAAAAATTTAGATTTAGTTTAAATTCAATTCAGTTTTTTTTTTTTTAATTTAGATTTAGTTTATGTTCCAAATTTCGATGTAGAAAAAAAAAAACTATCTTGAGAATTATATTTAATAAATATTTGAGCTATATTTTTTCTTAGATGACTTTGAATATTTATTAAATTTGATTGAATTATGTGAATTGTAATAAATATCAGTATATTCAAACTCACGGACTTGAGATTCCAGTCTAAATTTGGGTACCCAAATGTCAGGGCGGGACACCTTATCAGTGTCATTGAGGCATGATCCATCCACCACGTGCCCCCACCATTTGGATGGTCTGGATAGCAGAAGTACATGAATGTCACGTGGTTATGTATGAGTCACTACAATCACGTGAGATAAGCGCAAGCAATAAATTCGGAAACAGAAAATATTCAAAAAAAGAAAGAAAAAACAAATCCTGCATTAAATATAAGCTTTGATGTCAACATCAAACTCTCGTGAGTATACATTCATTTCCTACCAACACTGATACAAACGAGTGTACAGAACTACAGATACATCACCATCTCATGCCCCACCTCCTCCATTGCGGCTCCTCTAATCATAGTCCGATGAAGAGAATCCACTAGTCTGTTAATCCTGACCATCCAATCCGATCCCATATCCCACAGTAGAAAATCCACTAAAGGGTTAATCCTAACCGTCCAATCCAAGCCATTCAAGAAATGCTTGATAGTTCACATTCCAAGTGAGAAATTACATTAATCAGGGCACTGAAATACTCTTGGCGAGCCATCCGTGGGAGTACCCATCAGATCGACTGACCGCAGCATCCGGTACATCGAGATTGACCTAAAAGCTACTCCATACTAATCTACAATCCTTCTACGCTTCGTTTCCATGTGGAAATAGAAAATTTAATATTTTACCAATAATGCCCCTTAAAATAATAAAAAATTTCAAAACCAACCCAATCCACCTCTTCAAGGCAATCATACCGAATAACGGTCTCCCGAGCTTCGCACGTAAGATCAAACCGCTCTGAAACGTGCGGGGTGCAACCCTAACGACGGCGTTATAACGGCGTTTGCATGGCCTTGGCAACTCAAAGCACGTAATATCTTCCAACAGCTCTTCCCTTCACGCTCCCCACTAACGGAAACCATCTGCCGTCTGTTACACTCTGGTGTGGCGATTATCGAGCCCGGCGGGCTCCGCCGCCTCAATCGGCTCCGTATATCGTTCATCTCCATCTTGACCGGAGGTGCAGTAACCGATCCAAACATCAGAAAATACCATTTCGGCCTCGAAACCTTCTGCGGCGAGAAATCGCCGTCTCCGTTACACTTACTACCCGATACCCGTTTCGGCATTGGCGTCGACGGTGTGGTTGAACCCGATACCCGTTCCAATTTCTGATAATCGGCCGAAAAGTTATGCCTCGCTGCATGGGGCCCACGTGATACGTCCAACGGCTCCGATCGCATATGAAAAGTGGGCCAGGGCTGATTTCCTTCGTTGGTTTTACGTAGAATTGGGGTGTTGTAGGGAAGAATCTTGCCACCGAAGAAAATATCGTCTGCAGCGCACATCTCTGAGTTGAAATCATTGAAGAATTCGAAGAATTCATGATTTTGAGTACTTCTATCTTTGACGGTTGTGATGTTTCTGCATTTTTTAGTAGCTGTGATCAAGGAGAGCGATTCACCATGCTGGGGTCCGGCGAAAGATCGTAATCCTTCTCTTTGAAAAACCATCTTGTTGGGATTTTCTTCTGAGAGAAATGGTTTTTTCTTTTTCTTTTTTCTTTTTGGTGGGGAAGAGAAGGGTTATATTGGGAAGAGGGGAGGGGTATTTTGGGAACTGTGTCTAAATTTTGTTTGCAGTATGAGACGGGTTGGGGAGAATTTTGGAATTTGGTGGGATTTTGGTGTTGTTTTCAATTTCTCTTTGATTTTTCTAAGCTTTATGGATTCTAGAAGGGTAGAGAAAACTGAAAAGGACAGGAGATGATGATGAGGAAATTATAGGATGGCCCACCCGAGGATATGTACAAACTCGAGTTTGAATTTTTTATGAGTGCAGCTTGTGATCTGGTGATCCAGACCATTGATCTGTTGGATACTACTATTGATGGGCCATGCATCTAAATTTTCTTAGTGGGACAATCCCAACCTTTTGAATTTGGCCCACAAAACTGGGCCGTTAAATAGGAGCATGATTTGTGGCCAGGATATTTGAATCAGCAAGGTTTCAGGATAGAAGTGGCCTGGCCTGGATCAGTGAAAAATGGGCCCTACTTATCCAGAATGAGAGGCCGAGTAATTGTTCATATCCTCGGGTTAGATCATTAATTTGTGGGGCCCAGTGATACAGATTCCAGATCTTTAGTTTGTTGGGCCACAGAATGGATTAAGCATACCCCAAAAATCTCCTAAATGGGTAGATCCTACCGACCTTCTTTGGCTCATTTTCTATTGAATATGAAATATTGTTTTATTTCTCTTCTTAACCGTCTATATTATATGATGGGAATTGAAAGGTTAGGATTGTCCTGTTGAAGAAATCTTTTTTGGTGTATGATCAATCTACGGTTGGAGTCAACAGACCAATGATCTGGATCACTGAACCAAGGGCGCCCCTGCTTATCCAAACTGCAGCCCCAGCGTGCTGTGAATATCCTCGGGTCAATTAAAGATCCTGTACTTCCATCTTGATGGGGTGAAAAATGAGTTCTGGGCCACTTATTTCACGTGGTTTGTAGTGCTTTTAAGGTTCAAAGGACCGCGGGTCCTTACTCTTGCCCAGGTGGTAGGCTCCCGGGAGTTTCAACACCGAGTCAAGGGTTCGAGTACCCATCAAGGTATTCCGTATTGGTATCGGTTCGTGTAACGGTATCTTCCAATATCGATACGGATACGGGAGTGTAACGGCAATACAGGAGCGTAATTGTCTGTAACGGTGCAATTTTTTTTTTTCAAAAAAATATGAAAAAATATGGATTAAATCCAAAATAATATAGGCATTCCAAATATGCATTCATTTATAAATTGGAACATGTTTATGGTGGTGTAACGGTCCACTCTTTGATAAGAAGTTGTATCGGACTGTCTGATGAATTTATTAACCAGATAACTTAAATTTGACTACAAAATTCATATATTTAATTTTATAAATATCTAATTTATATACTTAACAATTTGATATCATTTCTCATAATAGTTCTTTAAAAAAATGAAATTAAATTCAAGTAAATGGCGTTGCCAATTTGGGCTGACTTGGAAGACCAATCCATGCCCCAAATCAGCCTCAAATTCATGCAATTTATTGGCATTATTTCACTTATGAATTGGTGGACATTTATTGGATAGTGAATCATAAAAAAAAAAATTCAAAAGCTCCTATTTTAAAAAATAAGCGTCCCCAAATTAACAATTAAAACTATTCAAACAATTTGATTTTGGCATTGTGAATTAGCAATTACAGTCCATAATTTAATTGATAAATTTTAAGTTAATACATGTCTCGTATATAATTCTTTAAGGGCCCGAATTAGGCGAAACCCGAATTGTGAAGTATAGCACACGAGTGTCAAAGTTTTTTGGGCCCCACCCGTGATGAATGTGTTATATCCACACCGTTCATCCATTTTGCCAAATAATTTTAGGGCATGAGCCCAAAAATAAGACAATCCAAAGCTCAGGTGGACTGCACCATAAGAAACAATAATAATTAAGCGTCCACCATTAAAATTTTATTAGGGGCTACAAAAGTTTTAAATCAAGCTGACATGTGTGTTTTTCCTTCATCCACGTCAATGTGACCCAATTAACAGGTTAGATGAAAAGTAAACATTACAGTGGACCCTGAGAAATTTTTAATGGTGGGCATTCTATAACCACTGTTTCTTATGGTGTGGTCCACCTGAGATTTGGATCTTACTAATTTTTTGGATCATGACCTAAAATGACGTGGCAAAATGGATGGACGGCATGGATAAAATATATACATCATGGTGGGGCCATGCGGCACGTGTAGAAAAGCGTCCCACTCACATTTCTTTGAAAGCTGATTAGGTGGTGTACCTCACTAACATACCGGTATTGACGTAGGTAAGTCATGTGGGTCTGATCATGAGGTATGTGTTATATCTAAACCGTCCATTCATTTGACGAGCTCGTCTTAAGGCTTGACACTAAAAATAATACAGATCTAATTATCATGGACCACACTGCAAAAAACAGTGGGGATTGAACGTCTACCATTGAAACCCTTTTTGGGATCACAGAAGTTTTGGATCAATATGAATTTTGTTTTTCTTCTTCATTCAGGTCTTTTTGACCTTATGAACAGATTGGATGGAAAATAAACGTTATGGTGGGCCCACGAATTGTTTAACGATGAAAATCATTATCTCCGCTGCTATTTTTGGTGTGGTCCAGAAGATCTTTGGATATGATTCATTTTTTTGGGTAATGCTCTAAAATAATATCTAAAAATAGATGAACAGTGTAGATATAACAAATACATCACTATAGAGCCCATGTAACTTTGATCTCCTTTGAACCGTTCGTACAACTCATAGCTCGAGGAGTGTCAGTGCTCGTTTTAGCATGACACGTACCTACAGTAGCTATATAGTTATAGCTGGTGTGTGGTACACCAGTTAATCGGCTTTTGATTTCAGACGAAAAAGACAGGAGAGAGAGGGAAAGAAGAGAGAGAGAGAGAGAGAGAGAGAGAGAGAGAGAGAGAGAGAGAGAGAGAGGAGAAGAAGAAGAAGAAGGAAGAGGAGGCCCGCAGCAGGGCCACAGCCACAGTCGTAGCCGTAGCAGGGCGAGAAGAAGAAGAAGAAGAAGAAGAAGAAGAAGAAGAAGGAGAAAGAGAAGAAGAAAAGAAATATAAAATATTATTTTATTTTTATTTTTATTTTTATTTTTAAAGTATGCTTTTTTTTTTTCCTTTTTTTCTTATTTTCTTTAGGCCCGTAATGGCCGTTACGGTCACAGAATCGGAGGGTGCCCGTTTCAACCCCGTATGGCGTAACGATACCGGCCGTTACCATTACGTATCAGCCGATACGGCCATATCGTAATGGATACGGGACACCTCGGTACCCATGGGTGATGAAATTCCACTAAAGGCGTGAGTGTGTTGGGTGTGTGTGCGCGTGAAAAAAAAGTTCAATGGACGGCTACTTTGTTGTTTATTGAGTACACACCAATCCATTAGTGTTAAATCGGTCCAATGGCCCTTTAATTAATATTTTATTTTATGTTTGCATATTGAGCAAAAGAGACATTGCCTGCCACTCAAGTAAAAGTAGGATGATCCCACCCGTTCACGTTGGCACTGTACACGTGGCAACACGAAGGCCCCTCTAAACCGTCCGATTTTTTGGACATGTTGAGATAAATGCCATGGACTATTAGGCATGCTTAGTCAATTTTTGAGATAAATGCCATGGACTATTAGGCATGCTTAGTCAGTTTTCGTAAAAGCCTGATTGTTAGCCATCAAATGGACAGCGGTTAGCCATCAGCTCAGATTGACCAAAAAATTGCCCTCTATGAGATGTGGTTTGGATGGTTTGGAATAGTTACACGTGTGGCATATGTATATTGCTTGCTGGCGCATGTGGACTATGGTCGTATCCAATAGTCCCTTCTAGAGTAATTGACCTAACTGGGTACTTTGAAATGCTATTTAGAAGGACTTTCGCAGCAAGTTCCGGCACCTGGGGGCTTAGGTGGGGCCCACCTTGATGTTTTTAAGAAATCTACCACGTCCATGCGTTTTGTGAGATCATTTTAGAATAGAAGGCCAAAAATAAGCCAAGTCCAATAACCAAGTGAGCCGCAAAAGTGAGGATTTAACGTTCACGGTTGAAATATTTGTGGGGCCAAAAAAGTTTTGAAATAGGTTAATATTTGTGTTTTCAGTTTATCCAAGTAATAATGATGTTATGAACGGTATGGATGACATGAAAACATCACTTTTGGACTCCGGGGAGATTTCAACGGTAGGAATTTCCCTACCCACCTTTTCCTTAAGGACAATTGTATCCGGGTCATTTTTAACATTACGTCCTAAAATCTCAAAAAATGAATAAACGTGATGGATCTCTCGTAAACATCATGGTGGGCCCCACCTAAGTTCACAGCACAGGAACTTCCTGCCAAAGGACGAGGATTTCCTACAACGGACACGGATTTCCGTGTCCTGTTTAGAACCTACTACGGACACGGAAATCCGCGTCCTATATAAAACCTACAATGGACACGGATTTCCTGCAAAGGACGGACGCCGTATTTAGAACCTACTACGGACGCGGATTTTCTGCAAAAGGACGGACGCATAAAGGTCCTGCGCTGAAAAATTAGGTGGGATCCACTGTGATGTTTTTGATAAATCCACTCCGTCCATCCGTTTTTTGAGATCATTTTAAGACTCGTGACAAAATATGAGTAGGATCCAAGACTCAAGTGGGCCGCACTAAAGGAAAATGTGGGTAGAGAAATTCTTACCATTGAAACCTCCCTGGGGTTGACAGCGATGTTTACATGCCATCCATACCGTTCATAACGTCATTAATACTGGAATTAAATAAAAACACAAATATTATCTTGATTAAAAACTTCTGTGGCCCCAGAAATATTTCACCTGTGGACGTTCAATCCTCATTTTTGAGGCTCACTTGAGTATTGGATTTTGGATCATTTTTCGTTTCATGTTGTAAAATGCTCTATCAAAACGGATGGATGGAGTGGATTTTCCACAAACATCACGGTAGCACCCACGCAGGCTCCCAGCACAGTGACTACCTGCCAAAGGCTTTGGCAGGAAATCCGCGTCCGTTTACAACAGCCAAAACTCTGACTTCCACGGAAACGGATTGGCTACTCCCCCTGACACATATACTATGATGTATATGTTTCATCCATTCCGTTCATCCATTTTTACAGATCATTTTATGGCTTTCTTTCAAAAATGAGAGGTATATGAATCTCAGGTGGACCACACCACATGAAAACAATAGTGATTGGATATCCATCATTAAAATCCTCCTAAGGCCCACTGTATAGTTTATTTGACATCTAATACGTTTATTAGGTCATACAGGCCCATATTGAGGGAAAAAACAAAAATCATCTTGATCCGAAACTTTTATGGCCACAAAATATTTTTTAATGGTAGACGCTCATTCAACACTGTTTCATGTAATGTGGTCCACTTAAGATTGAGATATATCTCATTTGTGGTCTCATAACGTAAAATGATTCATAAACATAGATGGACGGCATGGATGAAACACATACATCATGATGGGTCCCAAGGAGCACCGACCACCAGCCATTCAGGGGGAGTAGCCAATCCGCGTCCGACTTCCACCATCAAATGGGACGCGGATTGCGTCCAACCCCCGCCCGTCCCTACCCACGAACGGGTAGTTCTGTGGGTGGCCCCACCTGATGTATCTGTTTATCTAAACCATTCATCCCTTATGTCATATCATTTTAAAATATGTATATAAAAATGTAGCAGATATAACGCTCAAGTGGACCACACCAAAGATGACTGTTGCATTTAATACAATCAAGCTTATTATTTGGTGTGGTCTACTTAAGTGTTAGATATATCTTTTTCTGTTCAAGTAACTTAAAATGATGTGATAAAATGGATGAACGGTGTGGATATAAGGATACATCATGGTGGGGCCACCCACAGAACTGCCTGTTGGTGGCCAGAGACAGGCGCGGTAGGACGCAATCCGCGTCCCGTCAAATACTGCACTGGAAGCGTTTTGCGTCCTGCGCCGCTTGACAGAGACAGGCAGGAGCTCTGTGGGGCCCAATTGATTTTATCCATGCCATCCATCCATTTTTCCATAACAATTTAATCCATGAGCCTGAAAATGAATTAGACCCAAAGTTCAATTGGACCACACCAAATGAAGCAGCAGTGATAATGACTCCCACCGTTGAAATCTTCTTAGGAGA
The DNA here is from genome assembly GCA_021015155.1 of Magnolia officinalis. Lineage (NCBI taxonomy): Eukaryota > Viridiplantae > Streptophyta > Magnoliopsida > Magnoliales > Magnoliaceae > Magnolia > Magnolia officinalis. The sequence continues at coordinate 65,999,776 of JAJHSJ010000011.1, forward strand.
CACCGTGATGTTTACCTGCTATTCAACAAAAATATCAGCTTGATCTAAAACTTTTGAAGCTAATAAGAAGTTTTTAACGATGGGTGTTCAACTCCTGGTGTGTGGTCTATTTGATTCTTTGGATCTGCCTGATTTTATGTCTAATACTTTCAAATGATCTTAAAAAAATGAATGGATGGTGTGGATAAAACCCATACATTACGGTGGGCCTTACATAGCTCTGCCCAGCAGGTTATCCTCCAGGAAGGGGCAGGACGGAAGCTACTTACATTCTACACCCGATGGACTTACAAAGAATATATGAAATTACAGCTAATGGAAAGGCTGTAGACTTTCTAGATGAAGTTACAAAGTGCAGGAAGAACATTCCTAAATAAGGGGAACTCCGTGAATATGGGCTTGGAAATCTTCTAAGATACACAGGGAACGAATCTGTGTGGGGGCATGGAGATGGCCGTGACAAATCCTCTCCATCCATCTCTTTTGGCGGTGGAGATTAGTCGTCTCCTATTGGGAGACTGCCTGCCTGCCTCTCTCTAATGTACTTCCCTCTTGGCATACGGCTGCAGATATAGCTTAATAGGATGAAGCTTAGCTTCCCATTTTGTTTATCATTATGTCACTAATTGTGTGTATATAAATAGCGTGGCGTATAAAGATAAGTGTTTCTGTTTATTTTTCTGGTAGGATATTCTTTGATGTGGGATTTTTGGTATGGATTGGAGAGAAATAAATCTTGTATTTTCGTTTTTCTTGCTTATAATGAAAAAAAAAAAAAAAAAAAAGTATGGTGTTATTATCTCATGGAGTAGATATATTATCGAATTAAATAAATCATGGTGCCTCTTGTATCTTTTTTTGTTTTGTTCCTTTTGACTTTTACTAAGCTATTTTCTTTTATGTTTTAGTCTCACTAATATTGATAATGCGAGCATTTTTATATAACAATTGGTATTAGAGCATGTGATTGAGAACATTTCAGCACAATGTCAATGTTGGTGTTTGTTTTGTAATTGTGTTTCAGATGGCTGGATCGAGTTCAATCAAATTTGAGGTACCTAAGTTCAAATATTCAATTACACATTATGAAAATTGAAGATGAACATGGTAGTAGTGAAGGAAGGTTCTGCAATAACTATAACAAAGATCGAGAAAATGTCTCCTTTTAATTGTTGACTATCAAATAAATCAAAAAATGTTATGAGATTTAGATTAACCGCATTCAGTATAAGCTTAGGACACATAAGTACTCTAACCATGTTTCGGCTTGTGATCAATCCATAAATACCGATATAAAATAAATAGGCACTCAAAATAAGTACATGCTCGGTCATCATTGACGTACAATTGCAATTCAAGGAAATTAAAAGAAGCTTGAAGAGATGAAAGACGAGGTATTTAAGAATAAAAATCAATTAACTATGGCGGACATTCTTCTTGATTTAGATGATTTAGTTTTATTCAATGTGTTCGATCAAACTACTGCAAAAAGTTTGTGGGACAAATTACAAAATTTATATGAAGGGAAATCGATATCGAACAAGATATTTTTATAACGGCAACTGTACAACTTGAATATGAATTAATGGTCTTCTTTGCAAGAATATTTTAATGATTTTAATAGCTTGATTAGTAGATTGGTTGCGGTCAATGTGAAAATTGACGATGAAGAAAATGTCGCATTTTGCTCTGTTCGATGTCAGATTCATAGGATGGTTTGATTATGAATCACAATAACGGTCCAAAGTCACTATAGAGTTAGCCATATCCATGTTGCTTACTGAAGAATCTCGCAGAAAACCACATGAAGAATCTGTTGGCAATGTTATAATGGTTAGAGAAAGATATACTGAAAATGGTACCGATGAGAGAGTTTTTTTTTTTTTTTTTTTTGTTAGTTGGTTAGTACACTCCACTGTCAGTTCACACTCACTGTTAGCCACCCCCACTAGGGATTATACTAGAAGATATCTAAGTCGAAATGACACAAAATAGGTAAGTATTTAGAATTGTGAAAAGAATAGCCACTTACGTAAAAATTGCAGACTCAGGAAAATTACAACCCTGATTCGCATGATGAAGCATCATATTCAAAGGAATTCCAAGAAAATCTATGTGAGAAAAACAATTCATCCGAGGACGGAAAAGTGTTGTCTCCAATGATTCCACAAGAAAATCTTGTTGAATATGAATTATTGCATATTTACCCACAATTGTTTATTGATTTTATACGTATAAGTGTGTTAAGTTGATCTAATTATGTGTGTTTTTCTATGCAATGTGATTTGGACAGTTAAGATATAAAAAAAAAAAAAAAAAAAGTGATTAAAGTAATTATTTAAAGCTCAAAAAATGATCAAGTAGAGGATTAGATGTTTGGAAGATAATATTGAAGAATTCAAGTACCAAAGATCCAAGAAAATTAAGTGCTAAAGATGGAAAAAAAATATGAAAATTCACACAGTCAAATAACAGAAATAACATATTGTTCGGTCTCACCTAAGGTAGATTCGATCCAACTGAAAATGCCAACAATAGTTCAGCAATAAACAGTAGATTTTCAAATTAAATTTGGCTCGACCGAAGGACTATTCGGTGCGACTAAAGTGATATTCAGTGTGGCCGAAAGGTGGTTTAGCCCTATCGAAATAAGACAAAGTTTAGTGAAGACCCTCGAGTGCCTGCACACAAAACAAACAAGGAAGACCCCGGCTAATACAAAGGACCGTCCGATGCCAAAGTCAGGGATCTGGGTCTTTGTAGAAACTGTCTAAGAGGAAAGGGGTTATTAGTGTGTAAAAGTCTGTGTGTCCCTTTCATCGTTAGAGGTCCTCCCTATTTATAATAGAGGTAAGATCACACCGTGAACAATCTTTTCTGTTTGACAGGTAAGTATCATAATCGAATTAGAACTCCTATCATATCGAAGATCATCCTAAGATCTTTGATCCACGAGATCTCTGAGATTCTGAGGTTATCCCCCGGGATCTCCGAAGAGATCTTTGGGTAGTTTACTTGGATAAGATCGAAGGTCAATTGGAAGTTGATAAATCTGTCCGACCCACAGATAAGGTCAGACGGTAGAGGTAGTGGTGCATCAAAGGTGGACAAGGTCGAGCTATCAGGAGGTCGGCGTCGTTCCGATGATAATACCGACCAAACAAGTTTGTGATGTCCTTGTGATGATCAACTTCAGTAGCCCTTGGCTTTCTTCGTCAGGATTGACAACCCTATTAAGTTGTCCTTCTGGGAAGCCTATTGAAGGTCACGCCGACCTATAGTCGTGCTGACCTATGGCAGACCTATGGTTATCTCATATCTAACCTTAATTAGTAGTTTGACCCTTTGATTCGTACTGGTTGTTGGTTCGACCTTCTCTCATGGATTGGCTCATTTTTTTCCCATAACATTTAATATCTTATCTTATAAAAATAATAATAATAGTTTGTCTTTTCTAAATGATTCTTAAAACTTCCACCGAATAAAAAACATATAATAAAAGTCAAGTGAAGCTCATAATAACTGAGAACAAGTATAATCTGAATATTATAATATTAAAACTTTACAGGTAGGATTCAAATCATTTTACTTAAGATTCAACTCAGACCCAGACTAGTAGGATTTTAACAATTTTTGTTTAAATAATAAACATTTCTCTCCATTATTTCTTGTTGTAAGGTTTATTGGGTTTTGCATCCCCTAAATTAATTTGGAAAAACGAATAGATAAGGCGAAATTCTTGGAAATGTCTCGTGGACCCACCTAACTTCTGATTGCAGTAACTTCATGCATTCCCAGATAGCAGGCAAGCGGTCCCTTAGGTGGGGCCCACTTTGATGTTTGTGAGTTATTCCCTCTCAAGCCATTTTTCCTCATGCTGGTGCATAGTCTAAAAATGAAGCACATCCAAAACTGAAGTGGGTCATATGACAGAAAAAAAAAAAAAAAAAAAAAAGTAAATAAGGTAACGTCTACTATTGAAATATTTATATGACCACATAAGTTTTAGATCAGACGAACATTATGAACGGTTTGGATGGCATATAAACATAACGGTGGACCTGAGAAGGTTCCAACGGTCGCATTCCCCTGTCCGTATTGCTGACTTGAGTTCTCACTCATGTGCTGGCATTAGCTGGATGTACAGGGTGGATTCTCACATACATAACGGTGGGCCCCACCTGTATGACTACAGCAAGTTGCAGTCAACCCGCCTCCAGCAATATGGTCATTCACATTGAAAATATGCGTGCGAAGATCCTGGGGCTTGGGCAAAAGGCCAAGTCCACTTGGAGGACGATACCGAATTTACACCGTACACGTGCCATTTTTGTATGATGATTCTCCTGAGTTTCTACGGGAGCGGAGGTTAGGCCCCGGTCCACCGTGGTGGGTGGGACCCCTGACTGTGGGGGTCAACCTGATGTATCTGACTTAATACGCGCCATCCATCTGTATTGGAAGCTCATATTAGGGCATGATCCAAAAAATGAAACAGATCCAAATCTCAGATGGACCATAGTACAGGAAGCAGTGGTAATTGATCATTAAAAACTTATTATAGACCACAAATCTTTGGTCAAGATGATATTTGTTTTGTATCTTCATCTAATGTCTCTGTGTCATTATCAACAGATTGGATGGTAAATAAATATTCCGTTGGAATACATTAAATTTTTAACGGTGCAAATTCAATCACGACTGTTTCCTGTGGTGTGGTCCACTTAAAATTTGAGTGAGCTTCCTCTTGGGATCATGCCCTGAAATGATCTTTCAAAATGGTTGGACGGTGTGGATTTAAGGCACATACATCACTGCGAGCCCCACAGTCGGGGGTCCCACCCACCTCGGTGGAACCGGGGTCTGACCTAATCCGCTCCCTTTTTCTACGTACAAACGTGGCCTCTTGTGTGATGGATCACCCAAAACATAATACGCGTCATGGACCAAGAATCACAACCGTCCCATAAAGCGCCACATGAAAATCAACGGCAGTATTTTGTGGGCCATCGACTGAATGGTTAGAATCTTCCAAACATAATGATATTCTAGGCAGCACCCATCACCTGTGTATCTCACAAGATCAACCGTCTGGATCGTTGAAATCTAGGCCACACACGTACGGATCCATGCCCATGAATAAACCATGCCATTTGCTGATGAGAAGGACGTGTGACGTGGGCCCCACCTTTTGCGTGATAGCAAACCGCGTATTGTTGGTGGGCCCATGTCCTCTCCTGTAAGTCTTCTTAAGCTCTTCTAGAAGGGGAAGGAACAGCTTTGCTAGGCCCTAAAGCGTGCGGAAGGCACACCATCCACCACACGTGCTGGGGCGGCTGATAATTGCAAGATCCGAGCCGTCAGATGTGTCTGGCCATGAAAATGTTCTCCCCCCAAAAAAAGTATATTGATCCGTTGATCATGTGGGCCATAACGTTTGAGGCACGTGGACGGCTCAACATGTTTATTTTGTAATTTTGGACCGCCTGATTAATGTACCGATCTGATTCTTGGGCCAAAGCATGACAGTGGGGCCAGATGATGGATGCTTTGGATCTAGTACCTACATTTACAATAGATAACGCGAGGAGCGGATGGATCATTTTGCTCAGGCAATTAACGGATGGCTCTGATTTTGCCAGCCAATTAGTGCTGACGGCTGGGATTTTACCAGCCTATTTGCATGTAGCCCCCATACAAATCTAGCTCGACACTTAAAGGTAAGACCTAAGGTCAGACGCAATCTGCATCCATAATAACCACTCCGTACAACTGTTCACCGGTTCACACGAGATCATCATTCGAAAAACGTGGCAGGTCAGAAGCTCGAATGGGCCACAAAATCAAAAATCTAGCTCTCAAGAGGTACCAGCATCGGGAGAGAATTAAGTGTAGGGTCCACCTTGATGTATTTATAGTATATCCACACCGTCCATCCGTCTTGCCAGCTCATTTTAGGATACAAGCCCAAAATTTAAGCAGATACAAGTATTAGGTGAACCACACTATAGGAAATAGTGATAATTGAACATGCCATTAAAAAACTTTATAGGCCTCACCGTATAATGTTTATGTGCTATCCTAACTTGTTGATAATGGCACACTGACCTGAACGAATGAAAAAATAAATATCCTCTCGATCTAAAACTTTAGTAGGGCATAGGAAGTTTTTGTTTTTGTTTTTAATGGTCAATCATCATTGTTTCTTATATTAAGATCCACTTGAGATTGATCTTCTTCATTTTTTGTCTCATACCTTAAAATGATCTGAAAAAACGGATGGACAGTGTGGATATATTACACACATCAAGGTGGGACCCACAGTCAGGGCCGCAGTGTTGGGTAGGGCAGGTCCCCACCTAATCTTGTATTTTGAGCTACCTTTTTCAACGAGCACGAAAAACATGGATGGAAGCTTCTGTGGGAGACTTCCTGGAAAAGTAAGGAAACATCACGGGTCCATTTCTTCTTCTTTTTCTAATTTAATAATTAAAGTAATGTAAGTGATTTTAATTATTAATTAATTCATATTGACAAGAGGCCAATTGGCACTTGTGACGCACGAAGGGAAACACGGATCCCAGCCGACTTCCTACAGTCAAAAGCTAGGTGGGATCCATCATGATGCTGGTGAGAAATCTATTATATTCATCCGTTTGGCCGGCTGACCTTAGGGTAAGGGATCAAAACTTAAGTGGATCCCAAACTCAAGTGGGCCACTTGATAAAAACAATGGGAACTGAAAGCACACGTGAAATATTACTAATGTCATAAAAGTTTTGTATCAAGTAATATTTTTTATGTTTTACCCAGGAGTGCCGACTGGTAGAACTGATAAACTAAATCGGAACTGACCAGACCGCACTATTTGACCCGGTTCTAAAACGCACCAGTTTTGGTTTTAATTTCGAAAATCAAAGAACTGGTTAGTTCAGTTCGATTCTTAGTTTGGAGTTTAGTAAAACTGAACCGAATCATGAACTAAACCTCGGATCTGAACCTGGAACTAGACCACTCATTCAATAAATATTTAAATTTTAAATTTTTTTAAATATAAAAAGTTAAAAAAGCAAAAAAAGAGAAAATAATCCTAATCTTTTTTTTTTATTCTCCTCCTCTTCCACTGCCTCTATCTATCTCTCAAGAACTGTGCATTTGGACTTAATTATATATAATAATTTTAAAAAAAAAAAAAAACCATGCAATTAGGCTGGATTATAAAAAGCCCATAATCATATAATTGAATTAGAACCCAACCATTTTTTAAGGTCCAGTTCTGTTTTGGTTCTAGGGTGCAAACAGTCTAGGTCCAGTTCCAGTTCTAGTTTTGCTGGAACCATTGGGAACAGTCCAGTTTCACTCCAAAACCGGACTAAACCGAACCAAACCATGTGCAACCCTAGTTTTAGCTCATCCTTAATGAGTTTGGATGGCATTTAGACACCAGGGTGGACCATAGAAAGGTTTCAATAGTAGGCATTTTTCTCATCATTTTTTTTTTGGTATGTGGCTTACTTGAGTTTTCATTCACCTTAAATTTTTAGCTCAGCAGCTAGTAAAACAGAGATGGATAGGGTGAATTTCTCACAGATATGATAGTTTCCATAGCAACGACCAGCAGCAACTTACCAACCTTTCTAATTGTCGATTTAATTGTCGATTTAAATAGCCTGACTATTCTATTGATGTAACTATAGCAATGCAGCTGATAATCGAACTGTTTTGGAGTATATCATCAAGATGCCATGTGTACAATGGTACAATGCATTGGTAGCACAGCAACACCGTTGCATAACACAATAAAATTATATACTTCAAATACCTTCGAATTCACATTACCAAATAACTTTTGAATTCAGAATGACTCAAATCCATGTTGCCCAACAACCCCAAAGCCTATTTTAAAATTAAAGCTTGAAATCCAGGCTTGGATCGGCTGAATCAATTTGGGACTTGCCTAGGCTAAATCAGCCCAACTCACCACAATGAGATGTAACTCATGGGGATCGAATATAGGGCCGTCTATGGGCAGCGCCAAGGTTGATCAAAGCCCAGGTCGGGTCCACAACGGGCCAAAACAAACATGCCTGAAAAGATCTGGGTGGTGTCATTTTTTGTGAAACATGTCAGCTTTTGGTAAGGACTGGGCCTGACTAACAGGCTCCAAAATAAGCCCTAGCCCACGATGGGTATTAATGGGCTTATTTTAAATTAAGCATAACTTGTGGGCTAATACCCAGCCCAAGCCATAAAGAAAGTGCGCCAAGTTTAAAAGTGTGGTAGGCTAGCCCTGCTCACTGATGGTGCTTATCCTTCAACGGCCCAGATTCAACCATCAGATTGCAGGTTTGAGTTCACATCTAAGGTAGAAGTCCAAATCTATTTGGTCTTACTACGGACTTTTCAACTAAGGTTGGACCCAAGCCTATTCTATTAGAATTTGGAATCCCAATCCAATTTAGAGCTACCATATGGACCGTCCAAACTAATTCAATCCATCTTCACGAGTGCTAAACATGGCACGTGGGTGATATGAGGACCGCCCATCAGGTTGGCCCACCATAAGCATGACCTTCCCCATATTATCTATATCTCCACCGTCCCCACCAAAGCTACTAAATATGAAGGGCTGATGTGAAAGCTGGATCGATGACTTGGCCGAGTATCAACTAAGCTGACTCGGACACATTCGTGTCAGATACGGTTCGACTGCGAGTCAATGTTGAGAATTCGGCCGTGATCAGAGCCGTGGTAATGTCAGTTATAGCAATGGTCCACGAAGCTGGACGGTAATGGTCAACACATGGACCCGCGGACCCAATAAGGGTCCGAGCTTGGCCCCATTAATCAAACCAGATTCACTTGGGCTGACTCTGACCTATAGCAATAGATCACAGCCGTTCAATTGCTCCCTACAGAAACTTGTTTAAAGAATACCCAATAAAAACAGACAAATTAAGGGCTGGGATCACGGCACCACAAATCAACCTGCACTAAAACAGGCCAATGGATTTTGGACACGTGACCACTACCCAATGACACGCAATGGCATCCTTTCATTAAGTGGGCCACACCCCCAAATCGCATGGCTGCCAAATATCACATGATCTAACCCTCAAAAGCCCCAATCCAGATGTGGTTAGATATTGGACCCAAAAAAGCATGGACCCACCACGCATCTCAAAATCAGACCCTTCACATCAACACGACCAAATCAATCAGAACCATCCATACCAAACAATATCAATACTGGCCCACGAATAACATCCACAATCCAACTCATCTATTCAGTGAGAGCAAACACAAAACCCTAACCCTAATTGCCAGATACATAATGCAAACCCATCCGCACTAATCCTACTTTAATGGCGCATGTAGCAAAAAGGAAGAAGAAAACAATTTTAAAAACATAAAATACTAAATCAAATCACCCAGAAATTCATCGAAAATGAAACTTTCTTCATTCACGTATCATGATCATCTGAAATCAACATGCAAATCCCTAACCCTAAAAGCCCTATTTCCCAACACAAAAAAGACCAAAATACCCCAACAGAATGTCTACAATCCCCCAAAGAGAAGAAGAATCGAAACCCTAACCACCAAAGCCGTACAGGGTCCTGCCCTGGCGCTTGAGGGCGTAGACGACATCCATGGCAGTGACGGTCTTCCGGCGAGCGTGCTCGGTGTAGGTGACGGCATCACGGATGACATTCTCAAGGAAGATCTTGAGGACACCTCTCGTCTCCTCGTAGATCAGACCGCTGATTCTCTTGACCCCACCACGACGAGCGAGACGACGGATGGCTGGCTTCGTAATTCCTTGGATGTTGTCTCTCAGCACTTTCCTGTGCCTCTTCGCTCCTCCCTTTCCCAATCCCTTCCCTCCTTTCCCTCTTCCTGACATTTTCTATCCTTTCTCTCTCTCTTGTGTTTTTTCCTTTGTTTTCGTTTGGTGGGATTCGGAAGTTAGGGGAGATGTATTTATAAGTTTTTGAACGGGGCAGTGTAGGAATGCAGATCAGCCGTTGGATTGGGCGTCGATCCGTGTCGTGGTTTGAGGTTTGTTTTGGTGCGTTCGATTGTGGAATTGAGGATTTCTATTGGTTGGCGGTGGTATAAGCGGATCGAGGCTTGGGTTAGGGTTGTGCTTGAGTGCAGTTGGTACGGGCGACTCGTGCGAGGGGAGCTTGGAGAAGTGACACGTGGAATTTAGACAGCACGGGATACATGCTAGATGTTCGAGCCAGCGGTTAGGTAGGGGACGGTTTGGAACTTGCGATGTACGATGAATCAGGCCAGTGCATCAAAGGAAATGGACCGTTGGGGACGTGTGTCCAGCTGATGGGTGGACTAGCATGATCAAGGTTGGCCCGACCTGGTTCATGGCCCTGATTTCACGCGTGTGCCTGGGGACGTGGATTGGGTACTACCCCGTCCGTCCAGGGAGCGGATTAGGTGAGACCCTGGATCCACCCAAGTGGCTGGGACACCTGACTGTGGGGCATACAGTGATGTATGTGCCTTAAATCCACACCGTCCAACCATTTTGAAAGCTCATTTTAGTGCATGATCCCATAAATGAAGCTGACTCAAATCTTAGGTGGACCACACCACAGGAAACAGTCTTGATTGAATCTAAACCATTAAAAATTTCATGATCACAAACAACCCATATGAATAGACCACACAAATATCATATTGATCCAAAGCTTTTGCAGCCTACGAGAAGTTTTTTAATGACCAATCACCACTATTTTTTGTACTATGGTCCATCTAAGATTTAGAACTGCTTCATTTTTTTATCATACCCTAAGATAAGCTTTCAATACCAATGGATGGCACGGATGTAGTGACATACATCAAAGTCGCCCCACAGTCAGGTCCCACCCACCTCGGTGAATCCCCAGTCTCACCTAATTCGCTTCCGCCCGTCCATCCAACAGGAGGGGCTAACGTAATGTATGGGTTTTATCCACACCGTCCATCCATTGCACCCTATCATTTTAGGGTAAATGCCAAAATTGAGGTAGTTGAAGGCCTCAAGAGGGCCAGACAGTGGAGATTAAACGCTTACCTTGGAAATCTTCTTGAGTCCACGAGAGTTTTAGATCTAGCTGATATTTATGTTTCGGCGTACCGTAACAAGGGCGGATTGGATACCAAGACCTAACTAGAGATGCATGGTCATGTTAAGAGCTTTGTGGAGCCCATCTTATCCTATATTTTTAATCCATGCCGATTATCTATTTTGACAAATTATTTTAGGTCAGGAGTAAAATAAAGAAAGTTGATGGAAGGTTTAAGTGGACCATATCACATCGAGCATCGGAGATTGAATTCTTACCATTGAAAACATTTTAGTGCCCATTGGAGATAATTATTTGTCATCTAACCTGTTCATAAGTTGACATAGACATGTACAGAGGAAAAACACAAATATCAGCCTGATTCAAAACTTTTGTCTCTTAAAGAAGTTTTCAACGATGAGCTTTAAATCCCCAATGCTTCATGTGGTATGGTCCACTTGAGCATAGTTTCATTGAGCTTTTGATATGCGCATCATGTTGGCCCTACAAATCCTGGACACGACCGTCCATATCTAGCCAGACCTGGTGGAAGTTAGGGGTGTTAATGGCCGGGCTCGGGGCTAAAAAATTGGAATTTTGAATATGGCCAGCCCGACAGCCCAGCTCGAAACAATTCAAAATCCAGGCTGAGACCTACCCCAGGCCCAGCCCATTGACAGCTCTAGTAGTAGTACCCAATCCATGCCCGGGTGGCAATGGGCCGGGTGGCCAGGCACATAGGTATACCTGTGTGGAGCTGCCTGGGGCTCACAGAGATGTCCTTGACCAATCCACTCTGTCCATTTGTTTCAAAAGATCATGATAGGACAGGATTCTAAAAATTAGGCAGATCCAAAACTTTATTGGGCCACACCAATGAAATAGTAGGGACAAAAAATCCACCGTTGAAACTTTCCTAAAGCTGACCATGATATTTATATGTCATCTAAACCGTTCATAAGGTTATTACTACTCAGATAAACCGTAGGTACAAAACTTTTGTCACCCCCAAGTGCTCATTCCCTGCTATTTTATGTGGTATGGCTCACCTGAATTTTGGATGTCCCTCATTTTCAGATCCCTATTCTATTGTTATCTTTCAAAACATATGAACAAAGTGAATTTGTCACAAACATCTTTGTGGCCCTACACAACCCCAGGCACCGGAATATCTTTGCGATGGTCACAGGCATTTCCCTTATAGGGTTTAGGCTTAAAATGTAAGCCACGATGGGTGAGCCGGGTTGGGGTGGGTGAGAGCCAATAATGAATATTGATAGGGTGGGAGTTGTTGCGAGGAAGGGATATACACAAATTTCATAAATTTAAACTATTTCACACCTTTGATCATGTTATTCATTTCCTTATAATGCTAGGCTGTCCGTAGCATGAGGGCTAAAACCAAAGCCTTTTTAGTGACATTAGGGCCATATTCAATCTTAGACAAGGCTTAACCTTGGCTTGACTTAGCCCTAACATCTTCATTTACCATCCTTAATAAGCATCTATTATTGCATTGTATACTTTATAAGTGTACATTAATTCTCAAATAGTAAATTGTTAGTATACCCAATACAACCTCTATTAGTATACATAGTACTACCATTTTCAACAAAATTGACTCAATCCAGCATAATCTCTCATGGATTCCCGGTTATTATGTCTCCCTACTAGTCGCACTACCACCTAGATTTTACTCTCCTAAATTGACAATTGTTCAAAGACTTATGAATTTATACTCTTTAGATTTTGTACACTTAGCACAAGATATCATAAATGGTGTAATATTACTCTAAAGGCTTGCATACCACACATATTGGTGTGCAACAGTTTATATATGTAATAGCTTTTATCTTCATGGTATTGGAGCCACTACATTAGGGAAATTGGACAATCAATATTTTTTTTAATGACTTGCCCAACCTCTCATCTTACTATATTTGTTACTCCCCATGTTACCAATCTAGTCTTCATCAAACTAGATATAGACAATTATTTATTGTGGCTAAGATAATTTATTCTCATTTTGTTCCTTGATAAGCTACTCAAGTATGTCGATGGAACTCACAAATGCCTTGGTTAGTTCCTTCGAGATGAGATGAATTTGATTAACTTTGTTACCAATTCAGAATACGAGAAATGGATGGAAGAAGACTCGTTATTCTAGTTGTGGATCAATAACACTTTGACATCCTCAATCATTCTAAAAAACTGTATAGTGGAATACCACGACTATATGCGAAAGCTTATAAAAGCTATGGAATTAGTGGATATGTCCTATAAGGGGGTGATTTTGACCAATGAAAAATTATGCCAATTCAAAACCAGTTGTCTAACTTAAATTAGTTTACCAATTAAATTAAGACAAACTAATATTGTGGCTTCTAAGCCAATAATGGGTCCAATCACATAGACTACAAAAGATATGTCAATGAATCAATTAGTATATAATTGATAACGAGTTTTCATGTGCATTATAAGTCAAGTGTCTAGCATGTAATTCAAATCAGGCATTCATATAATTCAGATTGAGCCCCTTTTGTAGCGTCATTATTGAGTTATTTCTTCATAGCTCTCACGTGCTTAAATCTACTCCTCAATTGCTCCCCCGAATGTTGATGTTGATGCTTGTCAATGCTTCAGCTCCAATATCATTTGTCTTGCATATGATATGCCAATGAAGTGACCAATGCAATGGAGGTTAGGTGAATCTCCTACAACACATGAAAATGTTGTAATTCTTACGGGATTTACCTATAAGGGTCTTCTACAAAGTTTAGACAAAGATTTGACTATAGGCATAGTGCCTAATCTCTATAATAGTGAATCATTCACGTCTTCGAATAAGATCATGGAATGCTCATTAGAGTAAATAATCCAAAAAAGATTTATTTGAAACTCTTTGGATTGAGGTATAGGATGTGTTGTGTAAGTGGAAAAATACATAACCTATATTTACACCAAAAAAAGCCCTCATAAAGTTGAGGAACTGAATGCCTAAAAGGATCCGAGTTCCAATGGGCAAAAAAATGGCTCTCTCAATCGACTAAGTGATGCCTTCGATCGATCGAACTCCACTTCAATGGGATCAAAGGGTCCATCGATGGATCGAGAAAATTCAGCTTTTTAGTGAATTTGTTTAGGAACATTTTGGGCGACCTTCGATTAATCGAGCCTGATCACTCGAGACTGATTTAGGATTGCTTAATGGGATTGAGTTTTGCTTGAAAGATGTTGTTTAGGGCATGTGTTTTCATAGCAGTTTTGCACCTATTATAGCCTTAATTATCATTAGGGGTGTACACAAACCGGGCTAGCCCGGTTAGCTCGCTTGACCCGGCCCAAAAAAGCCCGACTCGGCCCGACTCGGAACTGAGTTTGGGTCAGGACGGGCCAATTTTTTAGGCCCGAAAGTGAGTTCAAGCCGAGTTCGGATACCTCCCAGTTCGGCCCGACTCGGTCCGAAATCCGACTCGCCCCGACCCGACCCGTGTATGACTGTATTTAATTTGTATAAAATGTTTTATTTTATGCTTTATCAAATGTATGTAAATGTATGTAAATGTCCTGACTAGTTAGATTTTTTGTGGAGTTTATAGTTCAACTATCTAAACTGTTAATCGAGGGCCTTATAATGGGATGCGGATTACCTGCCAAAGTGATGTAGAACGTGTCACAGATACGTTCCTAGCATGGTTGGGCCAAAAGAAGGTGGACCGTAAATTGACTATAACTTTTGATCCAGGTATCGTTACGGGGCGCACAAGCTATCAATCTTTACTGAAACGGGCCATCTGAGGTGAACCGACCCACAAAGTGGGTCGCATCTGTCCGTTTTGTCAAAAAACACGCGCTTTCAGCTCAAAAACGAATTTTTAGAAAGATTTTACTATTTTTAGTAATTCCGAATTTTTGATATTTTTTAGAGTTTTAGATTTTCTTTCCTTATAGAAATAAGTTTTAGTTATACTAGGACTCTTCTAGAGAAAGTTTATTTGTAATTTTTATTTTTAGAAATTAGGCTTTAGAAGAGTTGTATTAGAATTAGGATTTTTATTAGAGTTAGAATTTTGCTATTTTTGGTAATTACGAATTTTAGTTTTTTTTTTTCTTTATTAATAGTGTAAGGAGACACATTAGAGGAGGATCAATTATTCATTAATCTATTTCGAATTTATTTAGAATTTATTTCTATTTTCTGCTCTCTTTTCTCGTGGATTCGAGAAGTCTCTGTGAGGAGTCCAGAGAAGTTCCGTGGATTCGGAATATTTATCCTCTTGAGGAAGACGGTGCTCGACCTCACGTCCTCCCCTGCGTCAGTTTGGTATCAAAGCGAGGTTTCTCCTCGGATCGATGGCTTCTAACGACGGGTCGGGCAACAATCCCATGGGCGGTGCTCCAGGGAATTTACCTTTAATGGCGGCAACTTTCGAAGTAGCGCAACGAGAGAATCGGCAAGCCATGCAAGGGCTGCTGGCTTCCATCGACCGCATAGCGGATCTCTTGGCGGAAAACCTAAGGCAACTTCGTGTTCATGGTGGTGATCCACCACCAGCAATTGCTGGAATTCGTAATTATACTGATCGTAGGGCGATGCTATCAATGAACCACAGGATGGTTCAAGAATTCAAGATGAAAGTCGATCTTCCTAGTTTTAATGGTCAACTCTATTTCAAGGACTTCCTCGATTGGTTGCTCGAAGTCGAACGTTTCTTCGACTATATGAACATCGTAGAAGAAAGGAAAGTTAAACTCGTGGCATACAAGTTAACGGGTAGAGCTTCAGATTGGTGGGAACAACTTCAACTCAAGCGGGCGAGACAAATGAAGGCGCCAATCCGCACGTGGTCGCGGATGAAGAAGTTATTGTGCATGCGATTCCTCTCTCGAGATTACGATCAGGTATTATTCCAACAAAACCAAAATTATTATCAGGATAGCCGATCAGTAAAAGGTTATGCAGAAAAATCCTATTATTGGTCCGTGAGAAACGACTTCATCAAAACGGAGTTGCAACAGACTACAGGATTCATCAGTGGCGAACATGTGACCTCTATAAGAATGGAGAACCAACCCAAGACTTCTAAAGTGGAAGGACAATATCTCATCACTGAACAGGCCTTTGTTAAACAATATGAGGAAACAGGAAATATATATCCATTAGTTGAAAAGAAAAAATATGTGGAGCCTGTGAATATCTTAGAGGATTTGGAACCAGTATCACAGGAGTTCAAGAGGGTTGTGCTCGATGAACTCCCTAATAAATTACCTCTCATACGAGAGATACAAAATCACGTTGATCCCGTCTCAGGGGCAAGTCCGTCTAATTGTCCACATTATCAGAAAAAATATGAGATTTTGAAGGCAGATGTGAAGGAACTAATCGATATTAGTCAAGTCAAGGAAAGCATGAGTACATGTATTGTGTCAACTCAAGAGCTTAATGTTAAGTACAAAAAAAGAGCTAATGAATATCGACGTCGGAAGTTATCTCAGACTCATGTGCCAAGTCTCTTGCGTAACTCGAGGACGAGTTTTTTTCAAGTGGAGGAGTCTGATGTAGAACGTGTCACAGATACGTTCCTAGCATGGTTGGGCCAAAAGAAGGTGGACCGTAAATTGACTATAACTTTTGATCCAGGTATCGTTACGGGGCGCACAAGCTATCAATCTTTACTGAAACGGGCCATCTGAGGTGAACCGACCCACAAAGTGGGTCGCATCTGTCCGTTTTGTCAAAAAACACGCGCTTTCAGCTCAAAAACGAATTTTTAGAAAGATTTTACTATTTTTAGTAATTCCGAATTTTTGATATTTTTTAGAGTTTTAGATTTTCTTTCCTTATAGAAATAAGTTTTAGTTATACTAGGACTCTTCTAGAGAAAGTTTATTTGTAATTTTTATTTTTAGAAATTAGGCTTTAGAAGAGTTGTATTAGAATTAGGATTTTTATTAGAGTTAGAATTTTGCTATTTTTGGTAATTACGAATTTTAGTTTTTTTTTTTCTTTATTAATAGTGTAAGGAGACACATTAGAGGAGGATCAATTATTCATTAATCTATTTCGAATTTATTTAGAATTTATTTCTATTTTCTGCTCTCTTTTCTCGTGGATTCGAGAAGTCTCTGTGAGGAGTCCAGAGAAGTTCCGTGGATTCGGAATATTTATCCTCTTGAGGAAGACGGTGCTCGACCTCACGTCCTCCCCTGCGTCACAAAGCCCTTCCTATAAACTTGCTGTAAGGTTCGAAACTGGCCCGAACTCAGGTTCGAAACTAGCCCGAACTCATGTTCGAAACTGGCCCGAACTCAAAGGTTCGAAACTGGCCCGAACTCGGCCCGAACTCGCGCCGGGCCCGGTTCGAACTGAAGATGTTGGCCCGGTGACCAGGCCCGGTCGGGTTCGGGCCTTGTGTGGCTGTTGAACGGGCCCGGACGGGCTGAGGCCAGTTCGACTCGGCCCGACCCGTGTACACCCCTAATTATCATATTCCAATTAGGCTCTTAAGGCTAAGGGATGATCAAACAAAGGTTGCCTGTTAAGCGAAGATCATCAAGAGGTTTAAGGTTGTTTTGGGTCAAGGGTTAAGGTCACCAAGGTGCCTCATATAATTTTTCTTTGCTCCTTGATACTCCATGTCTTCTTGTGTCTTTCGTCTTCAACTTTCAAGTGCTCAACCGATTACATGACATGCAGACTCATGTGATTGACAAATAAAGTGCACATATCAATGCACAAATCAGTGCACTAACTCATTCAACAGATGGTCAACCTCCACATATCTCAAGAAGTATGAAATTACTCAGAACAACTCCACTTAATTCACTATCAGTCTTGTATTTTACAACTAAGGATTAGTTTCAAACTTTTTAAAAGGGTGCTCTCATTTTCATTGAATATATAGACAAGATTAAAAAGTCTAGTCGATGCCCTTGAAGACGTCAAACAACTCGTATCAAAGTATGATTTATGCAATTAAATATTATATGTTAGATTAAGAATATGATCCTATGCACACCTTAGCGATTAACTGTGACAGTACACCAATCAAATTAAAGATTTGTTTGGTCAACTTATCACTTAAGAAATGCATTTAGAGTCGTGCAATACCAATCAAATAATCTAGTGGTTTTTTATATAATTCTTTACAAATCAGGCGTCTCTTTTACATTAACGTAGAAGAAACCATGGCAATTCTAACCCTAACCATGGTTGTGGTAGAAGTAGAATGGTGGAGGTCGTGGCGGGTCCCACCTCTCATTAAAATAATTAACATCCTAACAATCAACCTTGATCAACCAAGTTTAACAACAACACACCAAGTTATCAAATTTGTAACATATGGGCTATGTTCCTCTTCACTGTTTTTATCAGCTAGATTTATCTTTTCAAGAACAACAACCCTCACAAAAGCTTCAAGCTATGACATATCTAAACAAGGTGATCTTACTTGGTACATTAACATAGGCGCATATAACCATGTTACACCAGATGGACATACATAACCTCTTTGTTTACTCCATTTACAAGGGCAACCATAGCTTTGTAGTTGATAATGACAATTGCTTACCTATCTCTCATGTCAGGACTACCTCTTATACTCATAATGATACTTGTATTCATATGCAAAATATTTTTTATTTTCTTTTTATAACTAAAAGTTTTTTATCAGTTTGTCAATTTATAAAAAATAATAACTTCCCCTTTATATTTATAGCATCTTGTTTCACTATAAAGGATAATAATTCGGGAAAAATCTCCAATTCCACTGACGGAGTAGTGAAGAACTATCCACTTTAATTGTCCATTCATCATAAAAATAATTTTACCATCTCACATTCAACCTTCTTATGAAGTTGAGTTCTAAGCACTATTTCTCACCATTAGTTGATTCATTCATCTCAACAAACCATGAATCATGTTCTTCATTTTATTTTAATTAAAGGCCCATCAAAATCTCACACCATTTGTTCATCCGATTAAACATATAAGAGCTCTAAACTCCCATTTAAATATTTAGAGAGCATTTGGCATCTCCATAAATAAGAGTTTATTGGCTTATTTAAAAAATAAACTAAAATTCTTAGACTTTTTGTAAAAGTCTAATCATGGGGCTTATTTGTTTAAAAAGTAACAAATAAGTTTCAATTTTATAAGTTGGGAAGGGATTACTTTTTAAAAAAGATTTTATTTGGCTTAAATGTGTAGACATTTTAAACTATTTTGTAGACAAATTTGTCCTTAAACTTTTCAAGCAATTCTCATCTTGTCATCTTCTTTTCTCTTATAATCTCTCGAGGTAGGCCCATATAATGAACAACCCATATTAGTGTTGAGAAGTGGAGCCACATCTGGGACCGCCCACGACCAGTCGAGGTTGCGCAGATTTCGTGTCGCAAGTCCTTTCACAACTGGGATGCGAAAGGAGTTTCGCGAATTTCATGTCGTAAGTCCTTTCGCAACTGGGATGCGAAAGGAAAGTTGTCAAAACTATAAATTGGGGTCCCTAGGGTTATTCTAGGGTTAAGGTGAATATTGGGAAATATTTCTAAGGTGTGGGCAAGGGATTTTCTTTGTACTTTCAAGGGAGAGGTTAGTATATTGCCTTATAATCTTCGTTTCTCTTCATAGTGGAATTTGCATCCGTGGTTTTTTACCCTAGTTTGGGGTTTTTCCACGTATATCTTGTCTTGTGATTTGTTTGAATGTTTTTATTCTTTTCTAGTTTATATTTCTTCTTGTTTATTGTTTGCGGGTGAGGCCTGAGATTGGATATAGGCTCACTGCGTCGTTGGCGTGTTGCGCAACAACTGGTATCAGAGCTATTGGTTTAGTTCTATTGGGAGCGATGGCGGAAGATGGAAAAACTAGAATTGAGAAGTTTGACGGTTCAAACTTTGCCTTCTGGAAGATGCAAATGGAGAATTATCTGTATCAGAAGGACCTCTATATTCCTCTAGGAGGAAAAGAGAAGAAACCAGAAAAGATGACAGATGATGAATGATTTTTACTAGATAAGAAGGCTTTAGGAACGATCCGACTCTCTTTGTCTAAGAACGTCGCCTTCAATATATCCAAAGTAAAAACGACAAAAGAATTAATGGAAGCCCTAGCCACCATGTATGAAAAGCCCTCAGCATCCAACAAGGTTCATCTTATGAAACAGCTATTCAACATGAAGATGTCAGATGGTGGGAGCATGACAGAACATCTAAACAAGTTCAATACAGTCACGAGCCAGTTGGAATCCGTTGGCATTGCTTTTGAGGATGAGGTCAGGGCATTATTAATCTTATCCAGTTTGTCAGACAGTTGGGATGGTTTGGTGAGTGTTGTGAGCAATTCTTCAGGGTCGACAAAGTTGAAATTTGATGATGTGGTCGGTCTAATTCTCAGCGAAGAATCTAGAAGGAAGGCATCAGGAGTTTCAGGGGACTCAGGGAATGCTCTAAACGTTGAAGGAAGAGGAAGATCGCTGAACAAAGGAGGCAATAAACACGGGCGTTCTAAGTTGAGGAAGAAGTCCAAGGGACCGAAAGACAAAGACGGGTGTTTGTATTGCGGCAAGAAGGGCACATGAAACGTGATTACAGGGCACTCAAGAAACAAGAAGGAAGCTCTCAAGGTGGGAAGGATTTAGTGAATCTGTCTGAGGAGAGCAACACAGAGGCGTTGATCTTGTCTCTTGATGCGAGGAATGAGTCTTGGGTTATAGACTCGGGTGCTTCGTTTCATGCCACTTCGTGTAAGGAAGTTTTGCGTGATTATGTGTCAGGTGACTTTGGGAGAGTCTACCTGGGTGATGATGAGCCGTGCAATATTGTTGGAAAGGGGGATGTTCATGTAAATCAGAAAGACGGAACGGTCTTGAAATTGAAGGATGTCAGACATGTACCGAGTTTGAAACATAATTTGATCTTAGTGGGACAGTTAGCCGATACCGGTTATGTGACGACATTCACCAGTGACTCCTGGAAGATCACAAAAGGTGTCTTGGTAATATCTTGAAGCAAAAAGGAAGGTACTTTGTACGTGACTTCAGGATTGTATAATTCACTCGCAGTCGCATCAACTGAAGTGAATGAGCAGTTATGGCATCAGAGGCTGGGACATATGAGTGAGAAAGGGATGAAAATGCTATTGTCAAAAGGGAAGCTACCAGGGCTAAAGTCTATTGACTTGGAATTGTGCAAGGACTGCATGTATGGTAAGAAGAAGAGGGTAAGTTTCAAGAAGATAGGACGTGCTCCAAAGACGCATCTGTTGGAGCTTGTACACACTTATGTGAGGGGACTGGCATAGGTATCATCTCTCGGTGGCTCACGTTATTTTGTTTCCTTTATTGATGATGCTAGTAGAAAACTGTGGGTCTATTTCTTAAAGCATAAATCTGATGTATTTGATGTATTTAAGAAGTGAAAAGTCATGGTAGAAAATGAGACATGTAAAATAGTAAAGTGTCTCAGATCTGATAATGGGGGAGAGTATTGTGATAAGATGTTTGAGGAGTATTGTGCAACAAATGGAATCAAACATCAAAAAATGATTCCAGGGACACCACAGCAGAATGGTGTGGCTGAGCGCATTAACAGGACCATCCTTGAGCGCGCTAGAAGCATGAGGTTACATGCAGGGTTGCCTAAAAGACTTTTTGGGCGGATGTTGTAAATACTGCCGCATATCTCATCAATAGAAGTCCCTCAGCACCATTGGATGGTGGGCTACTAGAAGAAACGTGGACTGAGAAAGAAGTGAGCCTAGCACATCTCAGAGTGTTCGTTTGCACTTCATACGTTCACATTGATGCAGAGCACAGAAACAAACTGGATGCGAATCCAGGAGGTGCACGTTTATAGGCTACGGGTAGTATGATTTTGGTTACAGGTTTTGGGATGCAGAAAACAGGAAAATCATCAAAAGCAAGGACGTAGTCTTCAATGAAAAAGTGATGCATAAGGACAGTGTGCATGAAAATAAGGCTGAGGAGAAAGAATTTATAAAGTTAGAAGAGTTACCGGACACGGGTGTTACAGCGTCACAGGATAATCATACACAGGAGCATTATGAGGCAGGGCTACAGACACCGGTATTGAGGAGGTCTCCTCGGGAGAGGAGACCCACGATTCGATACTCACCCTCCTTATATTATCTACTACTGACAGATAATGGTGAACCAGAGTGTATTGAAGAGACATTACAGTCAGATACATGGGTTAAGTGGGAGCAGGCCATGGACTCTCTTGAGTCTAATCGTACATGGGAGCTAGTCGCTCTACCAAAGGGTAAGAAAGTTCTTCATAACAAGTAGGTTTACAGACTGAAGGAGGAGCACAATGATTCGAAACGATACAAGGCCAGATTGGTTGTGAAAGGGTTTCAACAAAAGGCAGGTATCGATTTCACTGAAATATTTTCACCAGTAGTGAAAATGTCTACGATTCGTATGGTCTTAAGTATAGTGGCTATAGAGGACTTACATCTAGAGCAACTAGATGTTAAGACAGTCTTTCTTCATGTGGACCTTGAAGAAGAGATATATATGCATTAGCCGACAGGATACGTGACACCAGGTAATGAGAACAAGGTGTGCAGACTGAAGAAGAGTCTATATGGCTTGAAGCAGGCCCCGAGATAGTGGTATAAGAAGTTCGACAGTTTCATGTCGGAAAACGGTTTTAGGAGATGTCATGCAGACCACTGTTGTTACTTGAAGAAGTTTGATACATCTTACATCATCCTTCTTCTGTACGTTGATGATATGCTTGTGGTCGGTTCAAGCATGAAGGACATCTTAGATATCAAAAGACAATTGTCTAGAGAATTTGCCATGAAGGATTTAGGAGCTGCAAAACAAATCCTAGGCATGAGGATAAAGCGTGATAGGGAAAATAATAAATTAGTTTTGTCACAGGCAGAGTACATAGCCAAGGTACTTGATCGATTCAATATGGGAAGTGCTAAGCCAGTTAGCACTCCATTAGCCAACCACTTCAAGCTATTTAAGGAGCAAGGTGTAAAGACGCAGGAGGAACAAGACTACATGGTTAAAGTCCCATACGCGTCAGCTATTGGGAGTCTCATGTATGCTATGGTGAGCACGAGGCTAGACATTGCTCTAGCAGTGGGAGTTGTTAGCAGGTTCATGAACAATCCCGGGAAGGAACATTAGGAAGCTGTGAAGTGAATCCTTAGGTACTTGGTAGGTACTAAGGACGCAAGGCTGTGTTATGGTGGATCGAAAATCAAGTTACAAGGCTATGTGGATTCAGATTTGGCAGGAGATGTCGACAGCAGAAGAAGCACTACAGGTTATGTTTTTACTCTGGGTAGTGCTGCAGTCAGTTGGGTCTCTCAATTATAAAAGATAGTATCTATCAGTACGACAGAAGCAGAATATGTTGCAGCTACAGAAACATGCAAGGAGATGGTGTGGATGTAAGGTTTTATGGAAAGTTGGGTAAGAAGCAATCAGATTGCAAGCTGTACAGTGACAGTCAGAGTGCAATACACTTGGCTAAGAATTCAGCCTTTCATTCAAGGACCAAGTATATTGCCATCAGATATCACTTCATACGTTCGTTACTGGAAGATGGATCGATTGCTCTGAAAAAGATTCATACAAGTGAGAATCCTGCGGATATGCTGACCAAGGCGGTCACAAGGGAGAAGCTGAAGCTCTGTTCAGCTTTGATTGGTCTTCAGGATTGAAGACGGGGAGGTGGTGCACTCCGGATGAAGAAGACAAATGTTTATGGCGATGTGTCTCCAAGTGGGAGATTGTTGAGAAGTTGAGCCACATCTGGGGCCACCCATGACCAGTCGAGGTTGCGCAGATTTTATGTCGCAAGTCCTTTCGTAACTGGGATGCGAAAGGAGTTTCGCGGATTTTGTGTCGCAAGTCCTTTCACAACTGGGGTGCGAAAGGAGTTTCGCGGATTTCGTGTCTCAAGTCCTTTCGCAACTGAGATGCAAAAGGGAAGTTACCAAAACTATAAATTGGGGTCCCTAGGGTTATTCTAGGGTTAAGGTGAATATTGAAAAATATTTCTAAGGTGTGGGCAAGGGATTTTCTCTGTACTTCCAAGGGAGAGATTAGTATATTGCCTTGTAATCTTCGTTTCTCTTCATAGTGGAATTTTGCATCCGTGGTTTTTTACCCTAGTTTGGGGTTTTTCCACGTATATCTTGTCTTGTGGTTTGTTTGAATGTTTTTATTCCTTTCTAGTTTATATTTATTCATGTTTATCGTTTGTGGGTGAGGCCTGAGATTGGATCTAGGCTCACTGCATCGTTGGCGTGCTGCGCAATAATTAGGTGGGGCCCCACATAATGAATGGCCCAAACAATGCACGATCACCTTAAAGGTGAGCCCCAAATGATGGGTGACCCGCATTAAAGTATGGCCTCACATGATGGACGATCCACATCAAGCAGGCCTTACCTGATGGATGATCCACATCTAAGGCGGGACCTACATGATGGATGGTGGACATTGAACGTGGGACCACATGGTGGAAGGTTGACATTAAAGGTGGGCTCACACGATGAATGACCCATATCGAGGGTTGGGCCCCACTTGATGGACAGTCCACAGTAAATGTGGGACCTACAGGATGAATGATGTACATCAAAGGTGGGTCCCACATGATGGATGGCTTGGATCAAAATGTGGCCCCATGTTATGGACTATCCACATCAAGTGAGCCCCACATGGTAGACGGTCCACAACAAAGGTGGGACCCATGCGATAGATGGTGGACATCAAAGGTGGGCCCCTCATGATGAACAACCCATATTGAACGTGGGGCCCCACATGACGTATAGTCCACATCAAGGTAGGCCCACATAATGAACGGTTCACATCAAAGGTGAGCCCGGCATGATGGATGGCCTACGTCAAGTTTGGCCTAACATGACGGAACATCCATATCAAGTGGGCCTCATTTGATGGGTGGTCCACATCAAATGTGGGACCCA
Organism: Magnolia officinalis; assembly: GCA_021015155.1. Taxonomy (NCBI): domain Eukaryota; kingdom Viridiplantae; phylum Streptophyta; class Magnoliopsida; order Magnoliales; family Magnoliaceae; genus Magnolia; species Magnolia officinalis. The sequence goes on from JAJHSJ010000011.1 coordinate 66,024,823, forward strand.
CATTATGAAATATGGTCATTAAAGGTGGGCCCACATGATGGTTGGTTGACATCAAAGGTGGGATACATGATGAATGATCCATATTGAAGGTGAGGCCCTACACAATGAATGATCCACATCAATGTGGGCCCACATAATGGACGGAGTAAGCTTCACATGATGGATGACCCATATCAAAGTGTGGCCCCTCATAATGGATGGTCCACATCAAGTGGCCTGGCATAATGTGTGGTCCACATCCAAGGTCTCGCATGATGGATGACCCATATCCAAAGTGGACCACATGATGGATGGTCCACATAGAAGGTGCACCCTACATGATGAATGTGGATATTAAAAGTGGGCCCCACATGATGGACAATTCACTTTAGAGGTAGGACCCACACCATGGACATGTCAAACGTGGACTCCAAATGATGGATGATGGTTAGTGGACATTGGGGGGCCCCACATAAAGGACAATTAACATCAATGGTGGGCCCCACATGATGGATAACCTACATCAAGGTGGACCGCTAATGATGAATGTACACATCTAGGACGGTCCTTGCATGATGGACGACCCACTTTGAAAGTTTAGCTCACACAAGGGATGCTCCATGTTGAGTGTCAAATATTACATATTCTCCCCTATTTATATCTTGATTTTATGATCATGATAATGTTTAATGGTATATTTTATACATGTTTGTGTTGAAAAGTGAATCTGAGAGCTTGGATCGAAAAGAATGTTAAAAGCATGGATTTGATGCTCAAGAATTACCAAGGCAAATGATGGATCTTATAAGATGAAGATTGAAGAATTCACATACCAAAGATCCAAGAAAACCAAGTGAGGAATGAAGAGAATTGAAGATTTGAAGTGAAGAAAAAGAATACGCATGAAGTTTGACTAGCCCAAGCTCTGCTTCGACTAGCCCAAGCTCTGCTTCGACTAGCCCAATAAACTTTGGCTCAAAGTCCAACAAGATTATCTTTCAAATTCATGTGACATTCAACCAGTCGAAGATTTCACTCAACTAGTCGAAGATGACCTTTGACCAGTCGAAGATTGCCCTCGACTAGTTGAAGGTTACGCAGATTTTATGCGGATTGTGTAATTTTGAGGTGGTTTCTAGACTTTTTTAACTTGGTGTGAAAGTTGAAGTTCCCCAACTATAAATAGGAGTTCCTAGGATGCTCCAAAGCATCTTCTAGGGTTTAAGGAGTGAAGCAAAATGGTGGAGAGCCGCCGCCAAGAGTTTTCTTCTTCTTCCTTTATTTGTTTTTATGCTATTCTTAAGAGTTATTAGTTCAATCATGTCTGTGGTTGGCTAAACCTCTTAACTAGGGCTAAGAGGTGAAGCTTGTAGCGTGAGATGTTTACTTTTCTTTGATTCTTATTTATGTTGAATTTCATTGATTTATAGTTTGATTTTAATGAATATTTTTCAGTTTTATATAGTTTGTTGTGACTCAAATTACAATGGACGTTGCGATAGCTTTGAATATATTCTTTTCCTATTTGAAATTGTGGGATTAGTAAATCCTGTTGTTCACCATCGCCTCCTGGGCATGGTAGGGTGATAGAATCCCTTCCAATCCTCACAATCCTCATCCATTGAGAATTAGGTCAATGAAAGTTCAAATTTGATTCAATTGCTATATTTTCCAATTGGATAGGATATGACTCCAATTCCAATTGTGTTACTTGAATAAAATAAGGTAGCATCTTAATTGCTACAAGTGGATTCTTGGCACCCTAGTTCCTACCTTTAAATTTACAAGTTTCAATTACACCATTCACAATTACTTTTTCCAATTATTTAAATTTAGATTTACATTTTCTTTTAGTTATAGTTCTAGTTACTTTCAGAAATGTACGAGATTAGTCCCTGTGGATTCGACCTCGGTCTTACTGAGATTATTACTACATCGCGACCCTATACTTGGGGTTGTGAATAATCCACATCAAAGGTGATCTCTATGTGATGGATGATCCACATTTAATGTACGTCATAATGGATGGCCCAAATGTCTTAAAATATGAAGATTACAACCATCTATTCTTTTGTCATTCGAGGCATGGTTAATCTATGGTGAGATCCACCAAAATAACCATATGGACTACTCTTATAATTAGAGCTGTACATTAGTGGAGTTAGCTCGGTCAACTCACTTGATTCGACTCGGAAAAGCTCGACTCGACTCGGCTTGAAATTGGATTCGAATCAAGTCAAGCTGGTTTTTGGAGCTCGAAAAAAATTTGAGTCAAGTTCGAGCTTGCCCAAGCTTGACTTGAATCAAACTTCAACTCGAACCGACTCGAGTCGAATCAACTCGGTGACTCGGTTATTGATATAGATGCTGCTCACCAAGTGTTTGATGAAATGACCCAACAAAGTGTTGGCGATAAAGGAATGGATATGTCAGGTGTTTGGTTTTGATGATGCTTGCCGGATGTTTGATTTTGATGCTGCTCTTCAGGTGATTGATGAAATACCTGTAAAAATGTTGTTACTATTTTGCATTATTTGAGAAATTGAAAATGCGTTTTACGTGTTTGAGAAAATGCCGCACAAGCTCAAACTTAGCTTGAACTGGCCCCAGTTGCTAATCGAATTGAGCCAAGCTGTCCAGACAGGTTCGAGGACCTAGCCGAGTCAAGTCGAGTTTGAGCAGGGGTTAGCTATTGGCCAAGCCAAGCCGAGCTATGCCAAGCTCGACTCGGTTCAACTCGTGTACAACTCTACTTATAATAGAGTTGTTGTAATATTTAAAAATGATGTCAATTACCCTTTAAAAAAAAAAACTCTTATTTAAAAGTTTTACTAAACGTGCTTATTTCAAATAATCTTTTTTTTAAAAACTTGAAAAATGTAATTTTACCAAACGAGCTTATTTTAAACAAGAACTAAAACAAAAAGAACTTAATGGAATAGCTCTTATTAAACTAGAATGGAGATGTCAAGCGAACCTTTAAATTTTGTTTCTACTTATCCATGTGAATTTGTGGATACCAATGTATGGGGCTCATTGATGACATTAGTAGGCATTGTTGATTATTTTCCTTTTAATCCCCATGAATAGATAAACACTATTAATACTATCCGATATGTAACCTTAATTATACATAGCATTGTCTTTGTAGTTAACAAAGTTTATTGGTTTATGCACCCTCCTTAGACCACTTAGTGGACGATTGTCAATCTTCAAATGGACGATTAATTATGGTCTTCACTGTAGGAAGTATCTACATTACTGCATACTCTGTTGTAGATTAGAGAGTGGGCATTGAAGACCATTGGTTCACATTAGGCCTTGTTGTTTACTTAAGACATTGTGAAATGCCAAGAAATAATTCATTATCTACGAGCAATCAACCAACGAATATGAGTCTTGATCACTTGCTCACATAATTGTAGAATCTTGCCTCATATGATACTTCATGATCTTGGCATTGTGTGGAAACTTTTTCAGAACTCATTGCGCGCGCGCGCACACACACACACAAATATATATATATATTATATATATATATATATATATATATATATATATATATATATATATATTATATATATATATATATATATATATGGGAATTCATGAGAACTTTTTAAGAACTCATCGCACATAACATGGGCGTAAAATCTGAACTGTCCATGTGTTGCAACACCCCATGAAACTTTTCAGGCTTAACTTCCACTCTAATCCAACATTTTGATGGGCTATGGAAAAAGTAAACATTTTCCTCCCTTGATTTGTCTCTTTTTTACCATCACCTACCAAAGTTTTAGATAAAGGTAAAAGCTGCCCCTAGGGTTTCATGAGGTGCCCCATCACATGAATGGTTCAGCTAATGGGTGCGCTGGTGACTATATATATATATATATGTGTGTGTGTGTGTGTGTGTGTGTGTGAGTCATGCTCACTTGCGCACCAACACACGTGCGCACCTTTGCACACGTGTCATGGGTGGCTAATCTGAACAGTCCATATGATGTGGAATCCCATGAAACCTCAAAGGGCAAAGTTTCACCCTTATATATATATAACCTTTGATTTGTGGATACTTGCTTTTCAAAGCATGATCATAAATTTTTTTTTGTCATTTTTTAATCGTCCAATAAATGTCCATTAACGTAAATATCGGGATGGATAAAAGTAACATTTTGCTTCGCGATATATTTAAGATAGTAAATATAGTTTGAACGGTTTACTTACAATTAAATATATTCAACATATGCAATTTCACAGTAATTTTTAGCGGCCTGCGTATCATCCACTCATCTCTGCCAGAGTACCAAAGCATATCTCTTTGAAGAACTAGCCAAATGGATGGATGGTTTTGATATAACACATACCTCATGATGAGACCCACATAACTTGCTGACACACTAGCTATATAGCTGGTGTATATACGTGTCGTGCAAAGGCGAGTGCCGATGCTCCTTGAGCTCCGAGTTGTACGAATGGTTCAAATGAGACCAAAGTTACATGGCCCCACAATGATGCATTTATTACATCCACACCACTCCTCCATTTTTTTAGATCATTTTAGATTGTTAGTCAAAAAATGAATCATATAAAAATCTCAAATGGACCACACCAAAAATATCAACGGTGACCGTTAAAAAATCTCATGTTGATCCAAAACTATTGTGATTGCAAAAGAGTTTCAATGGTAGACATTCAATCCCCCACTGCTTTTTGCAGTGTGGTCCACTTTATCCTTAGTTTTGTCTTATTTTTCATCTCAAGTCTTACGAAGAGCTCAAAAAATGGATGAACAGCTTGAATATAACACATATCTCATGACAGGACCACATAACTTGCTAATGTCAATACACCAACTATATAGCTGGTTTGTGGTACACCAGCCAATCCGCTTCCATCTTTGGGAAATGGATTGGCCATAACCCCTGCCACCAGCCGTGTGTTCAGTGCTATTGGGCCCATCATGATGCATGTATTTCATCCATTCCGTTCATCCAATTTTACAGATCATTTCAGGGCTTTATCCCAAAAATGAGAGGGATATAAACCTCAGTTGGACCACACAACAAGAAAACAATAGTGATTGAATATTCACCATTTAAATGCTCCTAAGGCCCATTGTACTATTTATTTGACATCCAATATTTTGATTAAGTCATGCTGACCCAATGAAGGGAAAAAACAAACATAAGCTTGATCCAAAACTTTGCCCTCAGAAAGTTTTTAATGGTCAACATTCATTTAACACTGTTTCTGTAATGTGGTCCACTTGAGATTGGGATATACCTCATTATTTGTTTCATACATAAAATGATCTAGAAAAATAAATGGTCAACATGGATGAAATACATACAACATGGAGCCCACGTAGCACCAACCACCGGCCAATGGCTAGTGGCAGGGGAGTAGCCAATCCGTTTCGAGCGGATTGGATTTGGATACTGAGCACATCAGTAGCTTTTGGGCTACTGAAGTGATGTGGCGTTGCTTTTTGACGTGGCAAAACGCCAGGATCTTTCTCGGTTCCCGCCGTGCACCCACTCCGCCACGAAATCGGAATTGCATGCTGAGAAAATTCAGTTAGGCGCACTATGACTTTATGTGATTTATCCTTACCTTTCAACTGTTTTTCCATCCAATTTTAAGCGTTGAGCTCAAAATTGGAGCGTATAAAAATCTCAAGTGCAGCAAACAGTGGAAATGTTGAAACCTTTTCAGGCCACACAGTGATATTTATTTTTCATCCAAACTGTTAAAAGGATAAAAAAAACATGGATGAAAGTAAAAAGCAAATATAACCTTGAACCAAAACTTCCGTGGCCCCGAGGAATTTTTCAACGGTGTAAATTTAATTCACACTGTTTCCTTTGGTGTGGTCGATTTTAACCTTTTATATGCTTAGGTTTGGCGTTAATGCCCTAAAATTACCTTATAAAATGGATGGACAGACCGGATGAAATACATAAATTACTATAGATCTGCGGAGTTTACTCATTACGCAATCTGCTTCCCTTCGCAACCGGTGAACTCCACCTACATTTTTTTGACGTGGATTTACTGCTATCGGAACTCATGTGGGGCCCACTGTAATGTTTTTGAGAAATCCTTCCCTTCCATCCGTTTTTTGAGTTCATTTCGGGACATGATGCCAAAAATGAACCGTATCCAAAGCTTAAGTGGCATACAAAAGGAAAATGTGGTTAGGGAAATTTCTACTATTAAAATATACCTGAGTTCGACAGTGATGTTTACAAGCCATCCATACCGTTAATAGCTTCATTCCTACTGGGATGAACTGAAATCACAAAAAATAGCATGACTCAAAACTTCTGTGGCCCACAAATATTTAAACTGTGGACGTTCAATTATCACGTTTTTGGCCAGTTGAGCTCTGGAAACGGTTCATTTTTGGCTTTATGTCCTGAATTGGACTCAAAAAACGGATGAACGGGTAGGATTTCTAACAAACATTACAGTGGGCCCTACCTGGTTCCCAGCCGCATCCTTTTTTTTTTCTTAAGATAAACAATTACTGTGCGTGGCCGAGTGCGTTCACGGCCTAACGGAAAACATCCCGTAACGGATCTCCGTTAGAAGAGCATTTATTCGAAGGAAACAGTCGATTACTATCCACCAATGCCATTTTGCCACGTCACTTCAGTAGCATTTTGGCTACTGAAGCGTTCAGTATCCAATCCGATCCCTCTTTGCTAAGGGTCGCTTTCCCGGTAGAGAGAGAGAGAGTGAAGAGGGAGAGAGTTCTTCTTCTTCAACCGTTACAAATGGCGAAAGCGTCAGATGAGAATTCAGCCGCACGCGCAATCACTCACATCATATTCGATATGGACGGTCTCTTGATCGGTATTTATTATTATTATTATTTACATCTTCTTCAGTTATTGTGGATCTATTTCTAATTTCATTTCGTTCTGGGGTTGGGAATTAATATTTATCTTCTATTTTGTAATTCGTTTCGGTTGCAATTTCTTGAATTCCATTGCTTGGAGTAATCTGTCTTTTTTTTTTTTTTTTTTGGGAGTAGGCATCTGGATCCTAGATTCCCCACTTGCAAGATCTGAGCTTTTCATTAGGTGGGGCCCACTTGGAACACGCCATGGCCCAAAATATAGGCTGTTCCACAAGTGTACGAGGAAATGACGGTGAGAAGAAATGCCCGGGTGATTGGAGTGGGACCGAGCTTATCCGTGGGCTGTACTGATTTCTGGGCTGTCGTATGTATGTGGTGGGCATGAGTGGCTTGGATCTGGCACACATGTACCACGAGTGAAAAGTTCAAGCTTGCTCAAGAGAGTAGCAGTAGGCATTTCTCATTTATTATTATTATTATTGAGGAATCATGCAACGTTTGATCGAGTTTTTGCTTGTCCCTGTAAACTTAGGCGTTGGGCCCGCCTTCTGGCGGTCAATAATTTTGAGGTGGGCCATGCTGGTGGATGTGAGATACCTCCAAGTTCCTCTCGAACCAATGATCTTAGCCCTCTGATCGACAAACAGATCCATAGCTCAAGTGGTAGACTGAGTGAAGATAACCTTATTCAACACTGAGGCCTTGGTATGGATTCCCAAGTGGAGTGTGTACTAATAGATCTGATGCTTTGAAGTTCTTTCCAGCCATGCTACAATATGCATAACCGGGTGTGATGCTGCTATCATTGTTGTCTATGAGGGCATGATCATAGCTTTATTCAAGCTATTTGGGGCCAGCTTTCAGGATTGCTTGACAAGCCAAATGCTGACCTAACATCGACCCTCCTCCTTTACTCAGGCTTGCGACCAGCTGCTGAATTGCTACCAAATGGAGTTAGTAATTACCTTTTAGGGAAATTATGTGGTGCACTAATTGAAGGAACCTAGGTTCTGTTCCTATTCATGAAAGGAGTACATGGATATGAATCAAAGAGTCACCCAAGTAAAGATTACCTTAATAATGATGCATTATGATCAAGGTAATATGGAATGACCAGAGTATCTTTGTCATGAATGAATGAGCAATAAGTAAACAAAAGATCCTGATGTCTAGATGCATAAGGTTTACATGTAATCATACTATCAAAAGGCAATATGTTTAGCTCAATAAATGAAAAATTCTAACTGAGTATTTTTGGAACTTGCATTAAAAGAAAAGCTACCTCCATAGTATTTACTATTAGAAACATAGCCAAATTAGACTCTAACCAAGGGATTAGTAAGTTTTCCTTGAATTTCTTTTATTAAATTGGTTTGTTTAAACTTGGAAAATCTTAGGTGCTTGGCTATTTTTCATGATTTCTAGAATAGTTTCTAGGTTTACCTTACTCTGTGAAAGATGCATGTTGGCGGTAGGCCTGGCAACGGGTGGGCCTGGGGTTGATTTAGGGCTGGATATTGGGCCTGTTGGGCCGATCCTGTTCAGAAATTTGATTTTGCTGGGTCCATGCCTGGCTCATTGCCAGTCTTGAGCCAGTCTTAGTCAGCGGAAACTGGAAACAAAGTCTCTCTATAACACGTAGAGGTGGGGTGTATGGGTTAGTGAAAAGAGTGGCGAGTAGAGGTTAAAGAAAGGGCTATTGGTCGTCTTGTGTAGAGAGAATGCTATTTTGGCATTTTTTTTCCTCTGCTTATTCTCTCTTCTGCCTTTTCATCATCTTTTTCTTTGTGGGTTATTCTCATTATTTGTTATGTGCATACACTTCAAGTGGTACCCAAGCCCAAGTTGGCAATTCAGGCTGCTTGGTTCATTGCTCATCTCGACTGAATTCTAGAGTGTTGGTGGTCTATTTCTTGAGGAGTAGAATCGGAGCCAGGTAGCATTGTATTTTATTTGCTTGAGGAAGAATACATTGGTGGCTGTTAGCGAAAGGAGAAGAAGACCGTTGATCTTTAGTGATGGCTAAAGACAGTGGAGTGTTTGTTTGGCATCCTAACGCTCACCAATCACGACTATGTGAACTGAACATCCAGGATCCAGGTATCTCCTATAGGACTGTCAATAGGCCAGGTTGGATATTACTGAACTTGGATCTGAACTCAACTAAGTGAATTGGATTGGGTCTGGTCAGGTTTGGATATAGGTACTAAACATGAGGTACCTGATCTGAATCCAATCACTTTAGGTATTCTTTGGGTTGAGCAGCACAAGAGTGTTGTTCTAGAAAATGAGATTGCCTCATCGAGGTAGGGCAACATGATAACCTAATGATCTAGAGAATGAAACAAGGAGAATCCATTTTCTAAAAAAAGTGTCACGTCAGATATGCATCAACATGGCAAGTGGGAAAGCAGACGGGTGATTTGGCCATATGCAACTGAGACAGAACTACACCAGTTAGAGGAGTGAGCAGGTTCAAATTGAAGGCTCTAAAGGGCAAGGGAAAGGCCCAAAAGGATGTGGGTGGGGTTAGAGAAAAGATTCGATGTCCTATGGTTTAACTGAGGATATGGTCATGATGAGACTAGATTTGAAAAAAAAAAAAAAAAAACTGAGTATATGGTCATTTAAAGAGTAGAATGGTAGTACACGATTTGTGTAGCTGACCCCAGTTTGTTGGGATATGTATATGTATCTATGTGTGTTTGTCTATGTATGTGCGTGTTGTATATACGCATGCAAGTGCGTACTTATTTATGTATGATGTATGTGTGGATGGATGGTTGAACTTAGATGCATGGGAACCTAGGAGAAATATGGCTCAACACTCAGATTAGTGGGGTACATGGATGCATGGCAACCAAGGAGAAATATGATGCCATGCCACACTCGGAATAGCGGGGTACTTGGATGCAAGGCAGACTAGGAGAATATGGCACCACACTCTTATTATTGGGTCCGACATCTATGTGAACCACCAATCTAAGTGTATGCTGGCTCCTTTTCCCTAGAGATTTAAGATTAGCATTTTCCATTCATATCATCCTTTCCCCTTTTTGATGCAGGATAATTAACCACTTGCTCTAAAAGCTTGAATTGTTAGCGCATGGCGAATCAATCCCTTTATCTCATAGCCCAGGCCCCACATCTCATGGGTTAGGACCTCGGCCGAACCCCCCTCGTGGGACCCAAATCACATGGTTACCGCCTCACATGAGCCACCCGCCTCACACAGGTGGGGCCCGCCTCGCATGAGCCACCATCCCAAGTGTGTCACCACATCCCACAGGCTACCCCACTCGAGCCCGGTGTGAAATTGCCATTGCATTACTTTTCCATTCATATCATACTTCTTTTTGAAAAAAAAAAACATCATTTTCAGCTGATTGGGGTTTTAATGTTTCCATGTCTGATTACAACTGATGTCCATGTCTGTGTTACTTTTAGTGTCATGGAGAAACACACCTGATTTTCATTTCAGCTGAAACATCATTTTGAGCCTTATTACTAAGTTTTTTTTTTTTTTTTTGGGTTATGTTTCTCTTTTGTTCTTTAACTCATATAAGGGGGTTAGTTTTGTGATAATAGCTCATGTCCTTTCCTAGGAGTTATGTTATATTTTATGTGAGGTAAGAATTGCATTCTCTTTGCTGACAGAAAGCTCATATTGGCTTGCTTGTGTCACAGACACTGAAAACTTCTACACTCTGGTCCAAGAAAAAATCCTTGCTAGATATGGAAAGCAATTCGATTGGTCTCTTAAGGCGAAAATGATGGGGAAGAAAGCGCTAGAAGCTGCAGAGGTATTCGTCAATGAAATGGGACTGAGTGGACTTCTCACAGCTGCTGAGTTTCTTGAGGAAAGGGAGGGAATGCTACAGAGCTTGTTTCCAACTTGCAAGCTCATGCCAGGTATTCACTGATACTGAAGGGATTGCATGGCCATTTTCATCTAAAACATTGTAATCTTAAATAAACTAGAAACACACTTGGGGCTATAAAGATTTCATGATCGTAACATATGATCATGTGTATGATATTACCATAGTAAGTGGTAATTCCTTATCTCTCAGAAAAAAAGTGGTAATTCCTTAAGGGTTCGAGCCTGTGGGTCAATGATAGACAGGGTGTGTTTCAACATTGAGGTCTCAGGTTCGAGCCCAGCTTACCTATACAAAAGCGGTAATTCCTTACCCCTGGTTATTCATCCAAAAATAAATAAAAATTAAAAATCCATACCTCCAGTTATTGAACTCATGAAAGTTTTCATTGTTTTTTTCCCCCGATCCATGCACACATTTATATCTATCTATATTGATAATTTTGGTTGAGTAGACCTCAGTTGCAAGAACATGCCAACCAAGGTTCCTGTTCGTGCTTCCACTTGGGATTCGTGGTCCCACTCCTTCCTAGGCATCTCAAATTTATAACATTTTGAAAACAGAAGCTTTCTTTCTCCAGCACCAGAATCAGGTCCTGCTTCCCCTCATGCTTTGTGGAACTAAGATATAGAACAAAACCTGGTACAAGATGCATCTATGAGGACTTGTCCTTTGGTACTCCCTGCAAGTTTCCTCCCTGCTAGGTGGGAGATGCACTCTCCATTGGGATTTTATAGATTAGTGAGAATATCATGGAGCCTAACTATCCTTCTTGGTTATGGATGCTGTGATCATATAATCAACCTTCTTCTACAGTAGATCACATATTGCTTTGTTAGGAATGGGCTAATATAAATGAAGCTGTTGTTGCTTATATATGAGGGCATGTCCTCATTGGTGCATGGATTTTCACAATAGAACGCATGTGTGTGACCTTAGTCAGTGAGAAGCTATATAACATAGGCACTACATTTTATAAAAAATTGCCATGTTTGACACCCTTGTTGATACAACCATTAGGGCCATGTCTGGATACTAAGCACTTGCCATTCGTTGTTTATTAGGGGCATCCCAAAAACATCTGGGTCGAAATATGGCTTTCAAATTAAGTTCCAAATTAGTGGATGCTGCCAAAGGGAGTGGTGATGCCATACACAAAAAGGAAGAGACTCATAGAATGGCAAAGGCAAATAGAGCTTTTGCACATTTTCGTTAATCCATGAACATGATCTATATAGACACATAGATCCACGGATCCAAACATCTCGATCGGAAAAGAATCAATAGAAAAAGAAAGAATTAGAATGGATCGATATCTTTCTCGAAACAAATGAAAAGGAAAAGAAAGATGAAACATAAATCATGGATCAACTAAGCCCTCCCTCTCGGGGGCTTGCTTAAGAATAAGAACGAGGAATCTCATGGAAATACCATGGAATAAGGTTTGATCCTATTCATGGGGATTCCGTAAATATCCCATTCCAAAAATCGAAAGTTTGAAACAGTCGGGACTTTTTCGGAGATTGGATGCAATTACTAATTCATAATCTGGCATGTACAGAATGAAAACTTCATTCTCGATTCTATGAGAATTTTTATGAAAGCGTTTCATTTGTAGGGTTTCCATGCCAAACAATGGAAAAGGAAAGGGTTTTCCTTTCATATGACAAATTTTGTTGTTTGGATAGTGTTAAACCACAAGAGACTACATTGTGGAGACTGTTTATTTCATTGACAATAATAGGAATATATAGAAGATGAGGGAGATATGTAGAGATCTAAATCTTAATAAAAAGAGAAATTTCCTAATCTGGGAAGATTATCCTAATCTACTCTAACATTCCCCTTCAAACTCAAGGTGCTTTAAAAGGAGGAACTTGAGTTTGAAAATGTACGGTTAAAATTCATTCAAAAGCAAGAGGAACATGCAACAGTAATATGATATGAGCATTAGGTGATGAAATGATGAGTAGCATGAGGTGACAAGATGACGAGTAGCATGAAGCGATGGGACAATGAATAGCACAAGGTGAGCAAACACTTTTAATGACTTCTGGGATGTGAACCATTGGCACTTCTAACAATTGGTGAACGATTTAATGACACTTCTGTTAGTCGGGATTTCACCAATTGCTCTTCTAGTCGATACACGCTTCTGGTGGTTGGGAGTTCAACCGCCACTCATCCAGTGACACTAGATGTTCAGACAACAAACAAAGAAAATAGGTTTGGCCACAAGGCCGGTCAAATTAATGGGGTCCAATCCAAATACTACCACAAAAAACCAAGTTTGGTCCAAACACTCACCACAAAATACCAAGCCCTGTCCAAATGCTAAAAAACAAAGGTGTACGGAGGAGATGATTGATGATGTCGTTGGCAAAGAAGGGGCTACTGTGAGTCATGGCAGTCAGGTTTGGGAACAGTTGCAGCAGTCCAAAAAATGAAGGCTCCGGATCCGGAAATAGGTGCATCAAAACTATGATGAGGAAGGTGAAATGAATGATGAACAAAAAATGAGTAGAAAGAAATCAAATCAGATTTCTCTGAAATCAAGTCAGAATTGCCAATCAAACTCTTCACAATCAAGAAACTCCCAAAACCCAATCCTCATAAAATCCAAACATTGGCAATTGCATATCCATGAATCCCTAACATAACCGCAAGCGCCTAGTAATAACAACTTGTGACATTGATATCCCCATGATATGGTCTGAGTTGCTATAAAGGGTCTGGTCTTTGGAATTTGAGAACAATGGCTTGCTGATGTCCAATAACCTTTGATGAAGAAGCAGACCAGAAGCTGATGTGATGGATTTTTTGGTGCTAGATGTCAGTGCTGCTTTATAAATGGGCAACAAATCGGGGTCTGGGGCTGTCCAGATCGGGGCCATTGGGTTCTGGCAGTGGTCAGTTGAGGCAAGAGATGATGGCGGAGACAACGACGTGTTGAGGTGCGGAAGTGAGATAAATTCAACGAAGTTTTGGATATGCTGTAGAAAAACAAAGTGGTGATTGGAGGTGGCAGAAATTTGAGGTATTCGTTGCCGGGTGGCGATGGGCGCTGTAGTTGGCAGGAAAAAAATCTATGGTGGCTAACGACAAGCAAAGGGCAATGCTGGTAAATGGGGACGAGAGAGAAACAGAGACAGGAAACACACAGGGTCGTTACTGCTGGTGGTGGTGGGACAAAAATCTGGCAAGGCTAGGCTAGAGAAGAAGATGGCAGTACCGGCGATGAAGATGCTGGTTTGCCGGATTTAATGGCAGTAGGAAATGATATGAGGGCAGATAGCAACGGTAGAATGTGAGGGGTGAGAGGGATTTGACTTGATCAACAAGATGCAAAGACATTATGCAGGTTTGAGGAAGGGGCAGCGGGGTGTCAGATTTGGGGATTCTGGTTGCAGCCGGTCTTGGGGAAGATGCCATGCAGGTTGCCCTTGAAGGGTGGGGATGGAAAGCCAGAGAAGAAAGGGTGAATAAAGAGAAAGATGGGGTTAGGGTTTTACCCCAAGCTCTGATACCATGTTAAACCATAAGAGGCTGCATTGTGGAAACTATAACTTGTTTATTTCATCAACAATAGTAAGAATATATTGAGGGGGGAGAGAGATCTAAATCCTAACAAAAAGAGAAATTTCCTAATTTAGGAAGATTGTGCTAATATAATCTAACAAATAGAAAAGAAAAGGATGGATTTCACTAAGAAATCATTACACTTTTCCATAATTTGAGTTCTTAGCACAAGAAACTAGGTGACATTTGTGAGAGGAATATGATATTTCTACTTGCTATCCAAAGAGGAATTCTAAAAAGGGAATCCGTGTTTCAATACTGCTAATGGAAATCATTATTAGATAAATTATTATTATTTCTTTTCTTTTCCTTGGATTCTGTGTATCCAAACATGCCCTAGGGGAAATTTGAGTTTATCCTTGGTTCTCATATATTTAGCAGTATTTCTATAACATTTGTATAATTCTAGAGTACTTCTAGTTTTGTAGATGCATTTTACCATCTTATGCACCCATGAACTATAACTTATATGATGATGGATTTTTCCATATTGTTATGCATTTGCACAAACATATTGGACTCTTTAAGGGTCCCCCAAGTTTGACACCTCATGTCCATGTCAGACATGAAGACATGTTTATTTCCAGTTTGCATAGATAAGAAGCGAGAACACACTTCAACTTGCTTTTTTTACATATCCTTAAACTTTTCTTAGCAACTAACTTATTCTTTTCTGAATTGACTTCTTTTCTAGAACAAACGCTAGCTAGTTTAAAGATGTTATTTCCTGGAATGGTCCAAGAATTCTGTGTTCTGGAGGCATTCCTTTATTATTGTAGAATTTTTTTGACTTTCTAGATTGGCTAAACATTTCATCATCATCATCATCGTCATGGTCATCATCATCGTCATCTAAGCTTGTCCAATTAATTGGGGCCGGCTACATGAATCCTGTTCTGCCATTCCATTCTATCAAGGGCCATAATAGGGAATACCCTAGTATGAATTTGGAATGTCATATTGTTCGGATTCATGATGGAAGTTATGGCATAAGTTTGACATGAGCTGCCAACCTGACACAACCCTCCTTTATCTAGGCTTGGGACCAGCAATGAGAGCTCAAAATTCCCAGAGGCACAATGTAACTATCACATAGGGTGATTACAATCAAGCGCTATCTAATAGTCTGTTGCATAGGTTGATTACAATCAATGAAATACTAGGCAAATCAGAGGAGAGGCAAATGAGATTGTTGACACATTAGCTAAGGAGGGCGTCATTTGCCCTAGCCATTGTATTGGTAATGCTTTCCTGTTACTGTAATTTTCTCCCTCTTCCTTTGAAAAAATTTGTTGCCAATCCATTAAAACTAGGAAAAGAAAAGAAAAGAAAAGAAAAGAAAAGAAAAATCATAACAGGTTTGCACTGATGAATCAAATGTTGACTAATTGGAAGACTGATGATTTATTCATTTCATATGCTTGCATTGTGTTGTTGTTTCTCGCAATGTTAGATGATGTTTTCATCACTTTCTGAAATTGCATTTTCTCCCATAATGGGGTTTCCTTCTTTTGTAGGAGTCAGCCGTTTGGTCAACCATTTTCATGCGAATGGGATACCTATTTGTGTGGCCACAGGGTAGTGATCGATTGTTCTTTTCTTTCCTTATAAGCTGCACTTAATTGCATATATTTGAATTTTGTGCACTTAACGGTACATCATGCTGTATCCATTGCCTCTTTAGAAAGACATTTAAAGGGTATTAATTCCACAATTTAGCCATCCTTTTCCGGACTGGTTGTAAACATTAGGGTACGTGTTTGAGTGTTGGTGGTTCCCAATGTTGCCATAAAACCTACCCAGCCAAAGCATGGTTAAGATGAGAATGAACCACAGTTCTAAAACTCGCTGACTCAACTCGACCTGAGTCTCTACGAACCTAGGTTCTGGGCCTGACTTGGCCTAGATTTGGGTCATCGAGTTGAATAGATGGCTCGGTCAACTCGATTCAGCCCGGTGTGACTCGAACTGAGTCACTCACCTTAAGTTGCTGGATTTTATTAAAAAATAAATATATCTTGGGAGCAACATTCGAACTCCTCGGTTGGGGAGGTACGACCTCAACTAGTGGGATACCAGTAATGTTGTTGCTCTGAGTTAAGATTTATATTACTAATATGAGATCTAACTATTTTAAATACTATTAACAATCCGAATATTTTCAATTTATAATAATTAAATTTTGAGTTGAGTCTTCGAGTCAACCTGACCCGGCTGAGCATTGAGTTGAGTTGAGTTTTCGGGTTTTGAACTATGGAATGAACCTTCCCGTTCTCATCTTAACTGAGATGTCGGGAAAAAGCAGAAAAACACCTAGCCATCTGATGCATGTTATTTTATTCTCGGATCTGAATGCCGAGTGGTTTACGTTGGTTTGAGAAGCCCTGCAAACTGCAATTTGGTGTTACACCTGAATGCTACCTACAACATTGCAATTATTTCTCTCACATGAATACACACCTGAATAGTACCTAAAATGTTGCAACATTTCTTTGATACGAATACACATTTGGCAGTTCTCACAGGCGGCATTTTGAATTGAAAACAAAAAACCATGGCGAAATCTTTAAACTGATGCATCATGTGGTCCTCGGCGATGACCCAGAAGTCAAACGTGGCAAGCCATCTCCAGATATATTTCTCGCGGCCTCTAGACGATTTGAGGTATTACTGTATCTCTAGTGTTGCAAAGACAACTCAAAACCTGTATTTTCCTTTGTCAATGATCGGGCTCTTCTTCCATGCAAAGCTTTCAAGCTCCCTTTGTAGTCATGTTAGCTATTTAAGGGTGCATCAGAATGCTCAATTGAAATGAATTGCAACTTGTCGAATTCATTATATGGGAAGTGACTAAAGTCAGGGTGACATCATTTTAATTCATAATGACAAGCAAATGCCTTTCTGCATTTGTAATTGCAGAAATTGCAATTTGGAGGCTACCTCACTTTCGTCATTTGCTCTCTATCTGATTGAGTTATTCCAGCTCAACATTCAATTGATCATCCAAACACAGCAAAAGAGGGCAATTGGTATATGACTTCTTCTGACAACTTATGGATGACTTGCAATGGTGATATGGATGACTTAGGATGGCACCGTGGAGCCTGGAAAGATTCTAGTATTCGAAGATGCACCAACGGGAGTTGCCGCGGCGAAGAGTGCCGGAATGTAAGTGGATTCTGTCAAATTGTCTTGGTTTTCATTACTTTTTATCTGCATGTCTTCGTTGGAAAATATAAAAGAATTCTCATTCTTTTGTCCATTTTAGTTTGGAGAAATGCTCTAGTGCTCTCAGAGCACTACAAGTTGTAGTGCTCCTAGTTACACCTGTTCAGTTACACAGTCCAATCTATTGAACTGAACTGTCCACTAAGTTCAGAACACATTCTTAAGGCTACCATGCATACATCACACTGATCTGGTGATCCAAGCCATTCTTGATTTAGCGTTATTTCCAATCCATGGATGGGATGGCTACGATTGCCTTACATAAGTGATTCTTTAGAATCATAATTAATCCATGATGGTTTCTAACAAATAGATGGGTCAAATTGTTGATTATAACTATTTTTGTGTATATGATCTTGACTGTCCATATAAAGACCATTGATCAAATGGTTAATATCTGTTAGATTAGTGTGATGCTTGCATCATTGCTCATGAAATGTGCATTGGGTCTAGTGGACAGTCTAGATCAATGGATTGGATAGTCCAAGTATCCCAATGCAACTATATGCAACTAAGAGCGCCATAACTTATAGTGCTCTGAGAGCGTTTGTGTCAGAATAGTTGAATTCTTGATGGGTTTTATTTCACCGTGCAAGTGAGAGGATTTGTGAAAGTAAGATTACTAACATCAAATTATCAACATATGAAAGTGGTTAGACCCAAGGGCTTCGATTTGACATTTCTGCTTTTGAGGTAGAAGAGATGGGCACCACCTTTTCTCCATCCAGATAATTTTCCTGTCCCACTCTTGAAGTTATCCGAATGTGGATTTGGGATGGTTTACCTTTCTCCAGATGTTGTTTCCCTTACTGTGGGGATGTACTTCTGAATCACATTGAATTGATGATCAAATGGTTCTTTGAGGTACATCTAAACGATCTCTCAGGGATTTGAACTGGAGTTTTGTAATTTGAGAGGAAATTGCCATCCCTCGTCTGTTTTCTCTTCCTTTCAAATTACATAACTCCATTTTGAATGAACACTTACCAATTCACTACCAGAATGTTTTAGCTTGTCAAGTAAGTTTCAGGTTCTGTGATTAATCTTCTGCGAGAAATTGGGGTTATCTGAAATTTCTGTTGTTCCTTTTGACCTCTAAACAGGACAAGCATGCTAGGGCTAGCAATGGCCCAGCCTGACCAGTTCAAAATCCAGGCCTGAACCAACCTCAGGCCTGCCCATTTCCAGGCCTATGCAAAATGACACCAACTTTGATGAGGCCAAAATCTCAATTTCTAGACAAGAGCCTGGCTAAAGGGACTTGCGCATTAGGACATCCATATGCAATCATGGGTGCATGCACCAATGTTGCCCTAGTGTGTGATATCAAGTGGCAGATCAGGTGTGACCCATTGTGCAGATGCCCTGGCCCAAAAACCAGGGCGCTGCACTCATCAAGTGGGCAACACCTGTGCAAAGGCAATCGACAGTAAGAAAAATGGCCAATGGTTCACGTTGAACACCCACAGATGGCCTATCCAGTGAGTGGACTGGCCTAATTTATTGGCCAGGTATCCAGATGGTGGGGACTGTCTGATGAGCAACTTGGATCTAGCACATGTGGGCCACGTAGGCAGTATGCACGTCTATGCATATGCAATTCCCATCCCTGTTTCTCTTGAAGACAAAATGTCTGCTGGTTTGCTAGGAAATCCTAAAGGCCAAACCCCAAAATAGAAGTTAATTTTCTTATGAATGTTATAGTTCTAAAACTTGCTGACTTGACTTGAAACTCTCCCAAGCCATCCAGATTTTAGCTGAGTCGTAAGGAAACTCGATTTTGAGAGTGACTAGGCCCTGACTGGGAAAACTTGTTGAGTCGACTTGCTAATTCTGTTGACTCGAGGCAACTTGTGGCGACTCCAACCTAGTCATTCTCTTGGTAAAGCAGCTTTTAATAGAATGAAAAGAAGGTAGGGTGGGAATTATACTTATGAGCCCCTCTACAAGGTTAGCAGACACCCTCAACCAGCAAGCTATGTGGTGCTCTGAATCTTTGATGCCTGCTTCCTTGTTTTCAACTGTTTATAACATAACCATTTTACGTATTTGTTACTATTCCTATTATCTCGAATTTATAGTTGTTAACTATTTAGTCAGGTCGACTCTTTGAGTTGATCTGACCTGACCTTGATGAACATCGATCCAAGTTGAGTTTTTAGGGTTTTAAACTATGATGAATGTTACTGAATTGATTACTGCTGTAGGAGTTAGAGAACTTTCTGGTTAGATAGACCTCATGTTGATAGTTCTGTCTAGAATGGTAGAAACACCAAACCCACTGAAGATATGATCTTGGCCAACGATCAAGATCATTGAATCTGGTGGACCACCATGTGGATGGGCTATATCACAAAATGCACTGATGCAACTATCCCAACTGCCCATGATTAAGATCTGGTTGCCTATCACATGGGTGGGTCAGAACAACTGAAATCGTAGATTTTTGAACACCCTCAAATTATTCTGATTATTTTCTCTGTCCCTCCATGATGCTATTGGCTGTTTAAATAATTTTTTTTTTTTTCTTCAGGTCAGTAGTTATGGTCCCAGATCCCAGGTTGGATAGTTCGTATCATGAAGGTGCGGATCAAGTCCTAAATTCCCTTCTGGATTTCGATCCGAGCCATTGGGGCTTGCCTCCATTCCAAGATGCTGCTAGCTAAATGATGTTTTCATCGGTAGCATTTAGGAGCAGGTATGCTGGTTGTTGAGAAATATAATTCATGAACTAGAGAGCTTGATTGGGATTAATGACAAACTATGTAATTCTTCTAATCTTTGGCTATCACCCTATCACATAATTCCATAATTTTATTTTATTTTTTTTATGTCGAAGAAGAAAATTCCTTCAAATTCCTTTGGCTATCTGACAAAATGGATGGACAACGTGGATGAAACACACATCATGGTGGGCCCCACAGAGCCCCTGCCTGGACCGAGTCTGTCCAGACGGGCAGGATTTAATCGGCGACGGAACCGTCCATGTCAGGGACGCTACGTGAAATGGGCTAACCATAAGAAGCTTACTCTTGATGGATCATTTGGACCATCACCATGAATTTAGGACACAACCGAAAATTTTCAGTTGCTCACATTAAACTCGAAAAATCAAAGGTCAGGATCATCGTTGAAGTGTGGTTATTGAACTATAGTGTATTTATGATCTTGATAGCATTGAGAATATGGTCTGTTCGAATCATTGGACCATCTCAAGATGCAGCCTACCGGGTGTGGACTCGGATTCTGTTGTGACCCCTCCAGCTCGGTACTGGTCAAAGCTCTATAGGCCCCACCATGATGTATGTGTTCTATCCACACCATCGATCCATTTTTCCAGCTCATTTCAGGATATCATCTAAAAACTGAGGCAGATCCAAAGCGCAAGTGGACCACACCACATGAAACAGTGGGAATTGAATGCCTGTGGTGGAAAACTTCTTGTGGGCCACAAAAGTTTTGGATTAAGCTGATTTTTATATTCTCCCTTCATCCAGGTTTAAGTGACTTTATGAACAGGTTGGATGAGAAATAAACATTGTTGTGGGCCCTAGGAAGGTTTCAACATTAGGGTACTATCCCCTAAAATGAGCTCGCAACATGAATGGACGGCATGGATAAAATACATATATTATGATGGCCCCCACAGAGCTTTTCCGGTACTGACCAGTACCTAGCTCAGTACTGGAGGGGTCACTACCGAATCCGAATGAAGGAAGTTCGCTCATAACTTGGGTTAACTACTCGAGCACTTTATTTCCGTAGCTGGAGAACACATGCATCAAATCTGGGCTGTTCGTTTCGTGGCCCATAGAACGGATGGACTGTATTTGGAAAGTGGGTATGATCCTAGCTAGCGGCAGGTGCACTCTTTTAGTTACAGATGTCCATTCATCAATGTCCAGATGCTTCCAATCTATGGCTAGGAGCATTCGGTCTCTGCTATTTTTTCCAAGCACCCATACATGGTTGGGCCCAATAGATGAATGGTCAGATCCAGCACGCACATGCCACGTCTAAGAGCAGTACTTTCTCATCTCTAATTTATGTGTTGTTTGAACGGTTTTGGTTCCAACTTTCAAATCCTCCTTGGGTGAATAAATGTTCCATGTAGATCACTCTTCACCGTACACGTGGCAAAAAGTCAAGGTGATTTGGTCTCATCAACAGAGAGCCCACTAGATCAACAGTCCTAATTACCAGGTATCTTTGCCACGTGTATCGTGAGGAGGGGGCATGATCCCCGGATCCACCGAGGTGGAAGAGATCCCTGACCGTGGGGCCCACCTTGATGGATGTGCCTCATATCCACGCCGTCCATCCGTTTGGAAAACCCATTTTAGGGTATGATCCCAAAAATGAAGCAGATCCAAATCTCAGGTGGACCATAGTATAGGAAACAGTGGTAATCGACCATTCAAAACTTCCCGTGGGCCACAAAAGTTTTGTATCAAGCTGATATTTATGTGGTCTCTTCATCCAGGTCTATCTAACCTTATCAACAATTTAGAAGGCAAATAAACAATCTGGTGGCTCCCATGAAGGAGGTTTAACGGTGGAGATTCAATCAAGACTGTTTCCTGAGGTATGTTCCACCTAAGATTTGGATCTGCTTCATTTTTGGGATCACACCCTAAAATGAGCTTTCAAAATGAATGGACGGTGTAGATGTAAGGCACCCTTACATACATCACAGTGGGCCCCACAGTTAGGGATCCAACCCAAACCGCACCCGTGAAGAGGGAGCTGTGTACAGGACGTTTGTACAGCGACCTGCACACTAGCATTGCTCAGAATAGGAACTTGTACACCTGCATTACTCAGAAGGAATAGGCACGGACACAACTTCCCTTTAACCCCGGGGTCATAGGAATCACCTGGAACCCTAACGGTTGGTGGGCCCCACTGCAATGCCCACATGACATCCACTCCATTCATCGGTCTCTCCAGCTCATTTGATGGCGTCAGCCCAAAAATGGGGCACACCCAAAACTCGATTGGGCCAAACCACACTAGAAACAATAGGGATGGAAACGCCCACAGTTGAAACCTTTCTAGGCCCACCAGGTTTTTTATAAGCTTTCCAACATATTCACAACCTTATTCCCACAAGGGTGCAGAGAAAAAGGCAAATATGAACATAATTTAAACCTGCAGTCGCCTACGAAGGTTTTGGTAGTAGGTGTTGAATCTGCACTATTTTTTGTGGCGTAACAGGTGTATGGAGTGAATATAACTTAGAGTTTAGGGTTACGGGAAAGTTATATTGGGCAGCACCGCTAGCTTAGTGGTGAGATTTATTGGCTTGGTTGGGTTTGGGCTAAAACTCCTTCCCTACTTGATGTTTAAGGTGTGGTTTAGTTTTGGTTTAGGTGTGGGTGGGTAACTTGAAACCTTTCATACATGTATTATAAATACATATGAGATGAGTTGACTAACGTAAATAAATGAAAAATTACAGTATGGTCTATGATTAGAACCGTCGATACTATGATTTAAAGTATAGAGTTTATAATTGAAAGTGTTTGTGATTGAGCTTATCAAGTAAGACCTTTGCTAAAGTGTCCAATGAATAGATTGAAAGGCTTGGATAGGTGGGCCTCCATTATCTGACCTATAAGTATAGAGTTTATAATTGAAAGTGTTTGTGATTGGGCTTATCAAGTAAGACCTTTGCTAAAGTGTCCAATGAATAGAGTGAAAGGCTTGGATAGGTGGGCCTCCATTATCTGACCTAATTTATACAATTTTAGGGACCTTTGTACAATATTAAAGATGGACGGCTTAACTTGTATGGGAGTCGAAGTGATCTAGTCATCTTTCTTATTCTACCATTAGAATGATAACCGAACATAATCAATAATTTAGATTGTCTAGAGATAACCTTATAGATTATGGTTATTTTCTCGTTATAACTTTTCTATTTTTCTCTCGGACGAAGCTCTTGAATAGGAATTCCTTTAATGAATGAATGACTCAATTTTTATAAAAAAGGAATTTTGAGATGTTCGGAAGTGATGGGGATGTGATATGGCACGTTAGATCTCTTTCCTTCCTTCCAATCATCTCTCGTTTGAATATGAATTTCAAGAGGTTGGAAAAAGTCATATCTAACTGAAATGTTCTAAGGTTTAAACTACGCAGGACCCAATCATTAATGGTTGCTCACAAAACTAACCTTTCCAAGTAAGGATAAGATTAGGTGGAAGCAAGCCCAACCAATTTTTTTTTGAGTATGGGATTTGGCCAATTCTATGGTTGAGACGACTTCTAGATTACGATTAATGGTTTAGATTGTCTAGGAGACAAGTTTGATAGACAATGATTATATTATCTCTCTCTTTTTTTTTAGAAAGATTTTGAAATACCTTTAGCAAGAGAATGCCTCTCTTTTATAAGAATTTTGGATGAGATATGTCTCATCTCTATCCTATTGAATCTCTTTCCCTATTTCTTCCCTGTGAGTGATTTAAATTTTAAACCCTAAGAAAATTTGAAAAATATAACAAGTGGAAAAATGTATAGGACCCATTTATCTAAGTAGAAGTGTCAATGGGCCGGGCTCGGGCCTGCCAAAATCTGAATTTTGAATACGCCCATTCACAACAGCCCGGCTCAAAACAGTTCAAAATCCACGATGAGACCAACCCCAGCCCGGCCCGTTAACAGCCCCACATCTACGTAATGGTTGCCCATTAGTGGGCCCCATGGGCCATATCTTAGATCTCGATCCTGCCCACAAAACACTTGCCTCTTACGTGGACAAAATCCTACCTTTCCTACTAATCCACGGAGATAAAAAATGGGAACACGTATGGGGTCACACGTGTCCAACAACTCATGCACGTGGCTCGCACAGGTCCAAAGACCCCATGCACGCTCACCATATGGTCTAAAAAGGACAGTAAGATAGATACTAGTGCACGGTTCTTATGTGTACAGTAAACCTTCCACGCATTTGTTTCAACTAAAAGGACACAAAGATGGGGACCTTCTGAAAAGGATAATAGTGTAAGAGCAGTGCTCAAATACACCTTAATCCACCGAACGCCTAGCACATATAGATGGGAAGTTATGTGGGGCCTATAGAGCTTCTCGTGAGAAATCCACTCCGTCCATTAGTTTCTCAACCACACAATAGTACAGGAATCCAAAAATCAGCCAGATTCAAAAATCATGTGGACCACATGACAGTCAAGAGTGAGAGTGGAAATGTCAATTGTTTAAAACTTACTATAGCTCACCGTGATGCTTATATGCCATCCAAACCGTTCATAATGTTATTAACGCTAGGATACACTGTAGGCACAAATATCATCCTAATTCAAAACTTCTGTGCCACCCACAAAATTTCCAATGGTTGGTGTTCAATCCACGCTGTTTTATATTGTGTGGCCCACATGTGTTTTGGATCTGCCTGATTTTTAGAGCACTGTCCTATTGTGAGGTTGAGATTAATGGACGGAGTGGATTTCTCGTGGGCATCTCTGTAGGCCCCACATAGCTTTCTACCACAGGAACTTCCTGTGGGCGGGGACACTGGCAATCCCCGTCCCTGGCTCCTTACAGCTGACATGTGATGTGTATACCAGATCCGAGTATCAAACGGTGGATCCCACCTTTTAGATCATTGGACACAAAAAAAAAAAAAGAGGCTGATCCACTAATTAGCTTGTGGCCGCACATCTACGTTGATTGAATCCATTGCCGTCCATTGTTTTCTAAGTGTGGCCCACCTGATCAATGGATGACCTTTTTTTTTTGCAACCGGTGGTCTAAAAGATGGGCTAAACCTTTTTAATCGTACGGATGTCGGGGGCGCGGATTGGGTACTACCCCTACCAGGTAGGACCTAGATAAGACGTACGGTCATGTCAGGGCTCTGTGGGGCCTACAGTGACGTATAAGTTTTATCCACGCCGTCCATTTATTTTGAAAGGTAATTATAGGAATGAACCTTAAGAAGAGGCAGACCAAAGTCTCGAGTGAACCACATCACACCACATGAAGGAGTGAGGATTGAATTACTACCATTGAAAACTTCCTATGGTGTGGTCCCCTTGAGCCTTCGATCAGCCTGTCTTTTAGGTTCATGCCGTGAAATGATCTGTCAAAATGGATGGACGGCGTGGAAAGCAAACATATGCATAAAGGTGGGCCCCACGATCCCCTGACAGAACCGTCCGTCTCCAGCTGTCCTGGGGTAGGGCCCAATCCGCGCCCCGGATGTCGTGTTCGTGTTGTGGACGCGGATTGCGTACTACCCCCGCCCGTCCCTAGCTCCGAACGGGCTGCTCTGTGGGCAGCCCACCGTGATGTATCTGTACATCCAAACCGTTTATCCTTTTTATTGTATTATTTTAAGTCATAAACAAAAAAATGAGCATATCCAGTGCTCAAGTGGACCACACCAAATAATAAGCTTGGTTGCATTAAAATGTCAGTTGCATTAAATGCAAGAGTCATCTATGGTGTGGTCCATTTGATCGTTGGATCTGCCTCAGTTTTGCTTCGATTCTTTAAAATAATCTGAGAAAAGGAATAGACGGTTTGGATGTACAGATACATCACGGTGAGCCCGCCCACAGAACTGCCCGTTCGAAGCTCGGGACGGCGGGGTAGTACGGACGCGGATTGGCATTAAATGTGCAAGGTGGACAGTAACTTTATAGTAGGTGGAGCTACATGTCTCCCACGTGCCTACGACTAGCAATTAGGGGACGCCGCTTTTGGATCCCTGACTGTGGGCCCACCTTGATGTATTTGTCTTGTATCGACACCGTCCATCTGTTTATTCCGATCATTTTATCACATGGTCCCAGAAATGCAGTAGATCTAAATCTCAAGAAGACCACACCACAGGAAACAATGGTGATTTACAATTAAAAACTTCTAGGGGCCACAAAAGTTTTGGATCAAGATGATATTTATGTGGTCGTTTCATCCAGGTCTTCGTGACCTTATCAACAATCTGGATGGAAAATAAAAATTCCGGTGTCCCCGGGAAGTTTCTAATGGTGGGCGTTCAATCACCACCGTTTCCTGTGGTGTGGTCCACCTGATATTTGGATCTTCTGCATTTCTGAACCATACCCCAAAATGATCTTACGAAATGAATGGATGGCATAGATATAATAGATATACATCAAGGTGGGCCCCAGAGTGGATCACCCGAAGCCGTTCGTAATCAGGCTACAGTACAACATGTTTTTAGTCAGACAGTCATTAGCTATCACAACAGGCAAGTAATCACTATCACGGTGGTCCACAGAATTAGGCTGGCATAAAGGGTCCCCAGTAACCATCTGTTGTTGGGACCATCTCCTGTACGGAATTTATGTTACCCTTGTATTAATTAAGTGGTACTGCTACACATTAATAACATCTTTTGCTTCCTTTTTTGTTTTTATTTATTATTTTTTAGACTTTTATGTTACTAAGTATAGTTTTAAAAGGAAATTTGATAGATACTGAACACTATAACTCTCTCTAATTGACTAAGCCAGCTTAAAATCTTAGGTGAACCACATATAGGAAATAATGGTGATTGAATGCCTATCATTAAAAACTTCTTGAAGTAGACTATAATGGCTATTTGCCATCCAACCACTTCAGACAAACAGGGATGAAAGGAGAAACAAATACAAATATCAGTTTGATATAAAACTTTTGTAGTCCGTAATAGGTTTTTAATGGACAATTGCCATTGTTTCTTGTGGTGTGGTACACTTAAGGTTTTGATTTGCTTTAGTTTTGACCCACATCTTAAAATGAGCTGGAAATATAAATGGACAGCTTGAATGTACAACAAATACTTCAAGGTGGGCCCATGGTCATGACCTGGCTGAACCTGTAGTTGTCTATTGTATATTGAACCACTAGCTCAAACCTAAGGGGTATTTGATAGACGGGCATTTTGAAATTTACATGTGGAATACATTAACTCAATCTAACCGCCAAATTGTTGTCCCCACTTTCAATAACTTGTATTAAATATTCAAATTGATTTAAGTATCTTAACATGCAATTCTACACGTTTGTTTTCGAATTGGTGATATGGACTTTTTTCATGTTAGTTGTCCATTAAATCTCAATTAATCAATCAGTTTGGAAATTAAATAAATGCACCTTTTGTTTAAGAAATATCCAAATCAAGGCCTATGATTTGTATGATTTATTTTGAATTTGTCATATGCCAAGATTGCAATTTTATTAGTGTTAATTTATCAACCATACCTTGCTTGATTTGTGAACTAGTACATGTTATGAGCCGGGTACAAACACTGAACGACTTGGATCTTACACAAATTTTCAACTGTTGATGTGGTGGGCATTCATGCATTCCATGGCTCCAGCTAGTTTTAAAGGGAAAGAAAGGCCTCATTTGGATCCATATATGGATTTGAGGGGATTTCCAATCCCCTGGTTGTTTGGCGTCACAAAGTAAATTGAGAGTTTCAAATCCAAGGGGTTTCAAATCCGCTCAAAGAGGGAGTTTGTATATTGTAATCCACAGCGAGAGCTTGGATTACATCTAAAATCCTTCCAAGAGTTGCATGTGTAATATGTACGTGTTACTAGAGTATTAAACTATCGGGCACATGACCTACTAATGATATCCCAAAGCAATTAGATTATCAATTGCATCATTATAATTACTTTAATATGATGATTAGTGCCATCCAAATATTGTTCATTTAAATCAACGGTTAAAAATAGTTGGTTAGTCACTCGGACATGATCCTATGCTTGTGGCCCATCTAAGACTTGGAATTTCATTATTTTTCGGCAAAGTATATATTTCAGTAGGCTTATTACAACCATTGTGTCAAACATTGCATACGTTCACTAATTAAATATATTAAAGTTGATTTAGTAATTAAATTCAAACCCTTATAAATATACCATGCATAGCTACTTTTGAATTAAAGTTAATTTCCAATCTAGAGCGCCAAACACAATAGGATGATTTCAAATCCAGGGGTTCCAAATCCATGCTGCCAAACGGGCCTAAAATATTTAGTTAAAACGGTTTTAGCCAATTTCAAGACTAATTGCATGATTGTTTTTATTTTTTATTTTTTAAAATTCATGGCTAGACACAAGTCCCATTTACATAAGATTGGACCATCTTATCAAGTTGTCAAGCAACATGATTATTAAGTGGGCCCCACACGTTGGTTAATTTTAAGATAGACTCCTATGATAGTTTACCACCGTCTGATTTTCTGATAGGGACCATGAGAAGAACGATTTGGATCAGGCATGTTTAATGACTCCCAAACACATGAAGCTTGCTCTTGTGTGTTTCAGAATCATTGCGTAATTCTCAAATACAGTTACTCATTAAGGTAATCACATGAAGCTTGCTCTCAAAAAAGAATGAAAGAAAGAAAATCAACGGTTTACACGTACAACATGGTGGGCCCAACAGATACTGGCATTGTAGAGAATTGTGGTAGAACCGAAGGTCATTTATGTCATTTCAGAGTATATAAAAAATCATGTTATTTAGCTGGCTGTTGCAGGTTATTTACTAGAAATAGCATACAAATGGTGTGAAAATCAAACTGAAGTAGGTGAAAAGATCATGTTTACACCTTACTCTCATTAACTACCTTTTTTTTATATTGAGTAAGAAAACACAACTTAATAAAATAGTACATCCATCTATTCACAGAACACGTGGCTAGGTGATGTACCAATCAGATCCGTCCATCTACTCGACCCCATCATGGATAGCTTATTTGGAAAAAAGAAAAAACCTATCAGACAATCCCACTCATCACATTTCTTTGACAGTGAACTATTTTCATTTTCTACCGTATGATTAGATGTCCACCTTTCAGATGTATGGAAATCTATCATACTTATTTTTGAGAAATAAGTGATCCATTCAAGGGTCCAGTATATGGATGGACCTGATTGATACATCACTCTTTCATATGTGTACTATTGAGAGAGAGGAGAGAGAGAGAGAGAGAGAGGTTTTAGCATAATTGGGTTGTTGGGGTTCTACAGGATCATATCTCATGGACGGTAGAGATGAGCGCATGAAATGGGAGTATGGGGAGAGGAGAGAAGAAAACTAGGGTTGGGAGGGGGCCGACCGTGGGAAAGTCAAAAGAGCGAGGCGTTCGGCGACAGTAGCGCGGTCGTCTCAGATAGCAAGAAAGCTAGCTTTTTCTTCACGCCTTTTCGTCTCTTCCTCCCTTTAAAAGATAAGAAAACAAGTATTAAACGCAAGCAAGAATAACACACTTTCTTTTGCACCCACAAGCAAAGCAAACCTCATCACCTCTCTCTCTCTCTCTCTCTCTCTCTCTCTCTCTCTCTCTCTCTCTCTCTCTCTCTCTCTCTCTCTCTCTCTCTCTCTCTCTCTCTCTCTCTCTCTCTCTCTCTCCACACCTATATGTAGGTGAGCCAGTTCAACAACATAACCTTCATAATCTCTCTCTCTCTCTGATTGTTTTCATACTGGTTATTTTAGATTTTGCTTATTTTGCTTGTTGGGTGCCTTTCAAATCTCTCTCTGAATGTTTTGTAAATTAATTTCTTTTATTTTGATAATATTCCTATTAAATATCTTGAAAAATTCTCTCTCTCACACACATATTGAATATTTGAATTTCATTGTTTTGCTTATTGTGTTCTTCCAAATTCTCTCTCTCCGGTGTACTTGTATCTTAACTGTTTCAATTCTTCCGTGCCTGCAAAATCCTCTCCCTCTCACTCCTTCCTACATTCTCTTTCCTTCCATCAGAACATCAGAAGTCCTCTCTCTTCCTCTTTATTCTCTTCCCTTCCACATAACCCCTTTTGATGCAACCACAATCAATGCATGCCATTAATGCAGCAGAAAAAGGGTAACACAAGGTAAAGAACGGTTTGCAGATAATAACCCATCTCTACCGACATTTGTGCTTCCTCATTTATATCCCCCGTTTCATAAAAAACACCCACAAAAAGCAATTTCCCACAATAAAACCCAACTCTCTCTATCTTTATATCCTATCCAAACTCTACAAACAGAAAAAAAGAAGAAGAAAAAGACAACACCCATGAACAGCTTCAATTCCCATCCAGAATCCTTCCCTACAGGCCCCAATTTCTCCACCACCTACTACAAACGATTCTTCGGTGCAATGCCCACCGTCCATCAATCTCCACTACCTCGGCCCACTCCTTACCGCAACTTCCTCGACTTCTCTGGTCCCGACGATGTGCTGGCTTCATCCGTAGTCCCGCCGGTGACTGTGGTTCTCGAGGGCCGTTCCATCTGCCAGCGCATCCATCTCCACAACCACACCAGCTACCAGAGTCTTGCAAGGGCTCTGCGTCAGATGTTTGTCGACGTCAATGGAGACGTTGGAGCAGCTTCGACGGCGTCGGAATCTGACCTCAATCTTACAAATGCCGTGCCTGGCTACTTGATTGCCTATGAAGATATGGAAGATGATCTACTCCTCGTCGGTGACCTTTCTTGGAAGTATGTATGGATTTTCTCTTTGTAGAAGGATATGATCTTTCCACCCCCTACTTTTGATATACACACCCCTTTTTTTCTCTTTGCTGAATTGCATGCTACCCATTATAATGCATCTGGAAGGGGTTGCACTGTATAAAAATTGGGGGTGTAAATATCACTTCCACTGTGGTTGTTGTTGTGGTTGTGAGACTATCTATTCGGTAAATCATCAGCAATGTTGCTAATCGTGAACTGCAAAAAATTTTTCGCACGTGGCAGAATCTGGACCATTCAACTCGTGCAACACCATGGAGGATCTGGGCCATTCATCTAAGAGATGAACTGTCAGAAATTCCTATGGGAACTCATGGGAAGTATAGAGCACAGTGCACCGAATAGCTAACCTCTATTTCTTCTCATGTTCTCAAGCTGTTCGCCCCATCTTCCCCACCAAGTGATGATCCGGTCCGTTCATCTGCATGCTCCCACCTTAGATGGTCTTGACAGAAAAACACCCATCAGGGATTTCACCGTCCATTGGAATTCTTATCCTGAAATTTCTATGGACGGTGATGATTTATTATCACCTAGATTTTCTCCATGTGCCCCAAGTAGGATCGACCTTCTATATAGACGGTTCAGATAAGCAGGTGGTGGGGCAGAAGGAGCAAGCAGCTTGGGTAACCCTATGTAGGAATCCTAATAATAATATTATTATTGTTATTAGAGGTTGAGTTCTTTATTAGTGAAGGGAAGTTTTCTATGGTGCATATGGATGTTTGTATGGGGCTCATGTTTTAGTAATCTAGACCATTGAGCTTGTAGCTCCATCATGGATGGCTCAAAAGATCTCTTTAATAGGACAATTACGTCCGTTCAATTTCTGGCTTGCAAATAAATACACCAACAATTCCAAATGTCAAAGATTAGGTGATATGACTAAGATCTTAATTTCAATTTTTGAGGATTTGGAGGTGTGGTCTATCCTTGACTGGGCCATCACATCAATGGCTTGGATAATCCAACCTTAATGTAATAAGTCAGAAGAAATCAAAATGACAAAAGTACCCTTGACACGTTAAAATTGATAAACTTTGTGAATAAAAATAGATAAAATTAAATTGTCAGTTCGAAAGTATATAGAGACATTCAAATTATATATTGAAATATCTTTTATTTACTTGCTGAAAATCTTTTAATATTTTTTAAAAAACTCAAAACTACAACTCTTGCAGGAGATTGTTGTTGTTGTTGGGGCTATATATATATTACTACTACTACTATTATAATTATTATTTGCAGCTTCTTATTTATTTATTTATTATAATCACTCACACCACCATCATCATTTGCTGTTGCTACTGTTGCTAATCATGTTTATGTTTTTAAATGACCAGGGATTTTGTACGTGTGGCGAAGAGAATTCGGATACTTCCAACGAAGGCGAATCGGCAAAAGGCTTGCAGTGGGCTGTCACTGTAATTGCAACTATCATTAGAAAGAAGAAAGAGAGAAGATAAAAGAAGAAAACATCCTCCAAGTGGTTAGAGTGTTGGTTAGGGGTTGCTTAGTGAAGACTAAACAAGGGCACCCTTTTCACCAAAACATTACACTATCTTTGTATTGTGGGGCATAATATAGCAGCCTAAAAACTATTAATTGTATCCTAAACAGCTGCACAGCTTGTGGCTTATGATAATCTAAATAGAGATTCTTGGTGTGTTTTTCCTTTCCTTCTTCTTGGTGGGCCATCGTCATGAAATGGATACAGTGATGGGGACCGGTTATCTGATGGGCCACCTAACATAATCTTGAGTCCTGAAAAGTGACGTGATCATACCATTGGATTATTATTGCAAGACTCATTGGCACTCATTTTTTGGTTTGATTTTGAGCCAACCATCCATTCCATTATAGCCTATTCATCTCGAATATTTGTGTATGTTACATCCACATCACAGCCCTGGAAATAAATGGTCTTAATTTATTGAACAAAGAGCTACTTTTACGGTGAAAGTGTTCTTGTGTGAGCTCCAATAAGTGCGCCCCTCATTAGAAGTTCACTAGTAGATGTACACGATTTTATTTTTATTTTTATATTTTACACATCCACACTCATGCCCTGTGGGCACTCGAACTCATGGTCTCAGTATTGCAACAGACCAACACCACACCCAAATCCTACAAGCACTTGAACCCATGATCACAATATTGAAATAGAGTCTATTTAGCAATCAGCCTTACAGAAAGAATTTACTCCTTTCTAGGGGCACTACAGAAAGAGACGCCTATTAAGTACCAATTCAAAACCGAAAATCATTATCTAAAAGACTAAAACCAGGGACATATCTGGTACGAGATATCTTGCCCGTGGAATTTTGGGTAGAGCTAGAGCTCATCAATCAGCATATAAGACACTTTAACTGCCCATGTTGAAATTGTTGAATTTATTATCAATGTTGTTTTCTAACGACAGCTTTTCTAGAACACATCCCTGATGTATTGCGATAGCAATCGCAGGGACTTTAGCTGTTGGATTGAGGTCTCTAGACTCTTTGTATGGTGGGCCTCACTGTGAATGGCCGATACCCGAAAAAAGGGCTCAAGATTGAAATATCTCAACCCTTTGATTATTCAAAGTTTAAGAAGGCTGTCTATCATTAATTAACAAGAGTGATTTGATTAGTAAAATTTAAGAGCTTAATTTTTTTTTTCTCTCTCAATCCAAGATGAGGTTCATCTTATAATCGGTTTGGATCATTGAAATATGATCCCAGATCCTACACTACCGACGGATGTGTAGCAATACCCAGGGATGTAGGATGTAGTCTAGCAAAGCTCGGATCCTCTGCCAACCCTGTAGAAAAAGCTTCAATTTTTTTTTTTACCACTTTTGATCACTGCATGTACGTGCTATATCTTAACATGCGTTGAATTTTTTTCACCTACGTGTAAATGTCATTCGACGGTCTATGTGGGTCCTCTATGTTTTGTAGTTGAATTTTTTCACCTACGGGTAAATGTCATTCAACGGTCTATGTGGGTCCTCTATATCAAGTGAGTTCCACTGTAATAGTGGGATACCTTAAAAATTAGGTATATACAATCATTATGTAAGCGATATGGTAAACCATGAACATTCACCTATGAAA
Organism: Magnolia officinalis; assembly: GCA_021015155.1. Taxonomy (NCBI): domain Eukaryota; kingdom Viridiplantae; phylum Streptophyta; class Magnoliopsida; order Magnoliales; family Magnoliaceae; genus Magnolia; species Magnolia officinalis. Next base: position 66,058,978 of record JAJHSJ010000011.1, read on the forward strand.
ATTCAAATTCACATGATGGCTCATGTGATGGTTAAACCATGAACATTCACCTATGAAAATTCAAATTCACATGATGGCTCATGTGATGGTTCGATCTGCTTCATCCTGGGGATTCCCACTTTCACAGTGGGGCAACTGCATGCCTGCAATATGTTAAGATTAAGAACAAAAACCTCGTTTGGCCCCACAAACGTAGGTGTAATTAGATGAATTTTCTACAAGCGTGTAAAGGAGGCAACTTCATTAATTAGTACTTAATAGCTTTGGGCAATGACAGGGTTCATTTAGAGCCTAGTTGTGCCTCCACCACATGGAGAGATTTGATTGGGCACATGCGGCTGCCACAGACAGGGCTCACGGCAAAGCAGGTTTTAAAGTTGGTTGGTTGAGCACGTAATGGACCGGTCCCCATCTCTGACACTAGTACTTGAACCAAACAACTTTCTTTATATCAGTCATTACATTGATGTGATTTTAATTAGCAGGTTTATCTCTAACAGCACTACGTGGTCTAATAAAATTACATATATCAGACCGTATATTTCAGTGATTTGGTCACACGTCAATTCAGCTTTCCTCTCTTGCTGTACAACTGGCATGTACCTAACTCAAATCTAAACCATATACCGTGAACGAATACATCTCAAAAACTATATTGAAAGTATAATCCTACTTGGGCTATTGTTGGATACCAATCTATGCTAAGAAATTAGTAGCAAATGGTCCAAAACCAACAAACATACGTCAATTTATCAGAGGCCAGGACTGTCCAATAAAGCTGATTGTTGGAATGTATTTGGGCTGATTATCTAATTTATAGGCGGGTCATTTGGCCGTGTGGATTAGACGGTATTTAAGTATATCTAGAATCCAAAAGTTGTTTAATTAGTAGAATGGATTAGTAGGCATTTGGAATTAGAGGTATTTGAAATATGCAATTATACTATGTTTTCAAATATTTTCCCCTTTTGCTATGATTTACACTATATGCCTTTTTTTTAAAAAAAACTCAATTTAAGTTTTAGAGTCACACATGTAACAAGGGTGTTGCTGTAAGTTACTATTCCATTGTCCACAGTGGCACACTGATAATATCCCAAAACAATCAAATATTGATTGCATCATCTGAACAGTCCAAACATTATATTGCCTATGTAAATCGACAATTAAAAACATTGGCGAGTCACTCGTTTGTACATCATAGGTGATGCATTGTGTGGTGCCCACTCAAATTTTGTACAACCTTATTGATATGTCAGCAAAGTCACATGTAATGTGCTCCCACCTTTCTCCAAAAAAAAGAAAAAAGAAAAAGAAGAAGAGTTGATCATTTGTAATCCTATGCTCGTGGTCTACTACAGGTTCCTAATTTCATCATTTTTTTTTTTGTGAAAGTATATATTGCAATAGGATTATTTTTGGTCAAATATCCTCAGAGGTGTTCGAATCCAATTCATTAATTCTAAATACTGTTAGTGTACTAATTTGTACACTTTATATGTCAATCACTTGAGTCCATGTGTTATGTAGTTGGTTGAGTATTTGGAAGTTGAAGTCTGAAGACATAAGATGACATGAGCATCAATAAGCAAAGTACATGCAAATGAAGTGCCTTAGTGACCCTAACCTTGACCCAAAATAACCCCATAACCTTTAGATGATCCTAACCCTAATAGGCATACCTTATTAATAATCCCTTAGCCTTAGAAACTTATTTGGAACATGATAAATACATTTAGAGGATGTGCGAAACTGTTGTGAAATCGTATGCCAAAAACAGTAGTGTATATGTGGTTCTCAATCCCATCGAGCGATCCTCGAGCAATACTTGATTAGTCTCGATTGATCGGGCTTGACTCGATCGATCGAAGGTGCACAGAAATGTCTAGTAACAAATTAACAATTTTCTAAAAATTTTCAATGTTATCGAATAAACCTTCAATCCCATTGAAGGTGAGTTCGATTGATCGAAGGCATCGCTCGAATGATCGAACCGACCGTTTTCTATCCGTTTTTTTTTTTAAATTTTTTTTATAATAAATTTACTGTTGGAACTTGCATTTGGGCATTTTGAGGAGTTTCGGTGCAATAGAGGCTAGGTGTTTTTCTACTCATGCCACTCATTTAAACCCCTATCTAAAGAGTTTCATTCAAATCTTCTTGTGATCCTTCACTATAATGAGCATTCCATGCTCCTAATGGAAGACGTGGATGAAATCTCACATTGCTAGAGACTAGACACTATGCATATAGTCAAGTCCCTGTTTAAATAATGTAGAAGACTATTCTAGGTGAATCCATTAGGATTACAACGTTTCATTAGTTGTAGGAGATTCACCTAACCTCCAATCACCTTGGTCACCTTAAAGGAGCATCACATTTAAGGTGTTTGATCTTGAAAATGAAGCATTGGTAACGTATCGACATCCATGATTGGGGGATTAAAGGGGGAGTTAATTAAAGCACGATAGAGCATCGATCAACCAACTCGAGACAACACATTAAGGGGCTCAATTCGACAAGAAAGTTTCATTTAGTGAGTCTATGTCTATTTTTCCTTGTGTAGGATTAAGGGTAAGAGTTTGTGACTCAAACTCGATAAGTTCTTGTATAAGACATGCAATTGTGTAGGGCCGAACTCACCGAACATGGCTGTGTACATGTTAGTCTCCGTGGGAGCCTCCTGCGAGAGCAAACATAAATCCTTGGACTAGGACCGAGATTGTTAGTTAGCTAATAGAAAACCAACCAAAGTCTTTTGTGGGAGCCTTCGGCTAGAGTATATGCTAAGACCTTGTGTAGGCCGTAAAGGTTAGAGTTGAACTTGATTTAAAACCTAAGATAGTGAAATCTGGTACACTCATGGGTTGAGTGCGTCCGGCGGGAGAGGATTAAAGAAACTTAACTACTATATATGCTTATGTTTGAGATTGTTATTTGAACACTTATTTGATTATGCTTATGTGATTGATTGATGAATTATATATATGCATGATTAGATGAATGTTAGGATTTGATAGTTAGCATATCCCACACATACATATAACTATCATTTATAGACTAGTTGCTTAGCGTGTCACATCTACATGTAGTCTATGTGATTGGACCCACTATTAGCTTGGAAACCTTAATGTTAAATCAGTTTACTTAATTTTTATTGGTAGCTTAATTTAAGTAAGTAATTGTATATTAAAAAATAAATTTTATTTGGTCATAATCATCCCCTCTAGAATATATAGTCTTCATTTTATAGCTCTGTTAAGCTTTCGCAAGTAGCCTGTGGCTCACCACCACATGCAATTTTAATTATTATCAGAGCGAATAGCTCTTGAAGGGCTTAACTGCCTTAAGTTGATCCAATAGGATTAAGAATGATGTCTACCTACAAGGGGAAAGATAAGGTTATCCAAGGATATGAACTTAATTATTTATAAATCTAGTGTGGCTAAACCTATTTGGGATTATAGAGGATTTGAACTTAATAGTTACATCTTTGCCTTTACCCATTCGGTAATCCAAAGGGACTCATCTATTTCAGGAAGTAGATCGAGAGGCTCTCCTATGTACCATGCTTGTGCAGATATTAGACATTTTAAATTTAAATGTGCAAACTTAAAAATGGGCTAATCCACTTCAATCCCAAACTAAAGTGGAGAATTGTTCGTGATTGAGAAATTGACACACTAATGAAGAAGCATCCCTAAAGGATCGCCGAAAAAAAGAGAGAGTTTCAAACCCTTCTTAAAAAGATCGATCAGATGAAGGTGTTGCTAATTCTAATTGCCCGACTTGATGAAAATGCCAAGTTAATAGTAATCAAGGGTAATGATTATTAGGGTATGACTCACATAGTTAAATCACTTACCGAGTATACATCTCCAACTAAAAATTTACCTAAGGGAGATGTATATAAGAATATTATTCCCCCTCCTGAACGTAGTCCTAGTCCTATGAAATTCACACTCAAGTGGGTTGTGAAAAGGAATAGGATTCGATGGTCAAAATCTTTGAATAAATTTTTTTGGTGCATGGTTCATCCATGATTGAATACATTAAGATCAATGGCTTGGATAAAATAACCATTGGCTCTACATGCATAGATTAAGTACCAAGTGAAAGTTTCTTTTACATAAAAACAAAGGTTTGCTCATCCACAACTATTTAAGAAAGCCCATACACCACACATATGTCAAAGTGACATACTAGTGCAAGATCTAGTCCACCTTTTGTTGGGTCCAACCATGTAAATAACCTTAGGGTTTGACAATGTGGATTTAATATGAATTGGAATCCCATTCACAATTATCATTGGATCCCGTGGATGTTAGATCGCGGGTGGATCATACTCACGTGTATGCCTTTTCGATAGCTTTTTGTTAGTGTAAGGGGGGTATTATATTTCACTGGAGTCATCACTAGCTAATTACTTTGATTCTACAGTCGACTAGATCTTATAGAAATGTGAGGATAGAGAATCCAAAAATTTTCTATCCTAAAATGACTATTGGATCTACGACCAAAGATTCCGGGCAAGGGGCCACGATTATAAAGAGAGAAGGTGTTAAGCACCATCTCTGCCCATACGCACATACGGTCTCTACTTCACAGAATTAATCGAATTATTAAGGATTAAAGTTAGCTCTTGTATGTTATGGATGCGCAAGTGTGTGTAATACGAGTATTAAATGCAGTGCTTATGACAAGCTGTAGCCTAGGTTAGATAAATCCACCTTGACTCTCCCACTTGCTAAAGCGATAACCAACTGGTCTAAATTTCTAATGGGTAGGATTGACTGTCTTGGCAAGCCGTAGAGCATATGTTTGAACGGATTGGGTGTTGAATGCTATGTATACAAAATTATGTAATGTTGTGTGTGCGATGTAGTGTTAGATACAACGCGTATGAAAAATGGTAACCTAGGTTGGATAAATCCACCTTGACTCCCCCACTTGCCAAAGCAATAATCAGTCAGCCCAACTCTCTGATGGGCAATATTTGATTAATTCAACAAGCCACAGAGCATGCGTTTGAACCGATTAGGTGCACAATGCTATGAATGCAATGCTTTGGATGGGGGTAAGTAGGGGGTTGAAAAGGAAATAGGTATTGCATGAAGCTTATGCAAGGATAGATGGGGCTGGTTGATTCAGACCGTAAGGTGGATGGTTGTGTCATAAGGATCAAATTAAGTGGCTTAGATTGAGATATTGGTGGCATAGGTAGCTAAAGACTCGGCTGGATTGGGACGAACCTGGGCTGGACTCCTTTCTTCCTACTCTTATTTGTCATTGGTGGAGAGATGAAAGATAATAAGCTAATGTGTCTTTGATTTTCTTGATGCTTGAAATGGGAAGGGGAGGGGGCTATTTATAGCCCCCAAACTTATTTTTTCTGTAATTCTTAAAAAGACCAGGGTTTGAAAGGCTAGAATTCAAGATTGCCACGTGACATGATCTTGGTGGTTGGATTGATTGGTAAAATAGTAATTTTGGCTAAGAGATGGGGTATCGAAGCCATTTCACACCTCCATACAATTGCACACTAGACTAGGAGAAACCCCACATGCGTTGCACCTACTCTGCCTAGGCAGGAGAGCTGCCACATAGCAGTCTACCTCTAAGTATGTGGAAGCTTTGATTCCTTCAGGTTGCTGTGTAACGCCTCGAATTTTCACGACTAGAGTTTATACTTGTGCCCGAGAAAATCGGGTGTTAATAATGTAAAACTTGGATGCTTTATAAATCGCACTTTATTATTATTATTTTTATTCAAATCGCATTCGGATACATTCATGAAGGTAGCATTTACAAGAATAAAATTAACTGGATTGATTATTTCATTAGAGTAAAGAAATTCAATAAATAATCAAATGCCTTCTCAATGAAAGCTTATTACATTAATCGAGTTTGCAGCGGAAGTATAAAACTATCTTCGTATTCTTTTAGTATAGTCTTCTATAGGGAGATGGTCTTCCAGGTCTTCAATCTGTACATCACCTGCATTATACGGTTGAGAGAGAGTCAGTGCCCTACTCATAGTGATGGTTATCCTTTAAGATTAACAGTAATTCAAGATATTCATAAAAGCAACGTAAAAGTTCTGGTATGTCCTGTACTTCACAACTACAAAAGGTATCAATATGCACAAGCAATCTACATGAGATGCATGCCTAGCAAAGTATATGCGGTTCATCACACTTAGCGATTGCCATAATGTGGAATATGATTAGAGTTATCTGACTCGCCCTGCATCCCATACTACAGAGATTTGCTGTCGTGTCCCACGTTTAACATAAATTTATGCCGTTATCCCAAGATGAACACAACACATGATTGGGTGAATCACGTAACCCGGATTGGAGTGACTAATTGCAACATCCAACCCCTAAAAAGAAAAGACCGGATTGGAGCGACTTATTGCGACATCCAACCTCCAAAAAGAAAAGAATTGATATAACACGTATAATGATTTACATACACCAATTTGTGCACCATCACCCATGAAACATGGAATTACATGTTGCCCCAGGGCCGCTATCGAAAACGCATTACGTCCACGATATTTATTCGATCGCTAGAAGAGGGATTCCTAACATAGTACTTGCATCAAAAGGAAAAATCCATTGAATCACGAGAGTTTATGAATATCAAGACACATGCCCAAGCCTTAAAGATAAATAGATCAAGGCCAATAACATAAAGAGAAGAGTGACAATGGCCAACTCAACAAAGATAAAAGTGGCAATGACCAACGTAATAAAGAGGAGAGTAATGATGGTCAATTCAATAAAAGAAGAGTAGTAATGGCTAACTCAATAAATAGATCACGAGTGGCAATGGCTAACTCAAATATAAGGAGAGTGGTAATAACCAACTCAATAAATTGATAAAGGCAAGGGCAAGGCTTGTATCAATCGCCCCACACAAATTTATAAAGATTATTCGTAATCAACAATATACTATAATCCCAAAGGATAAATAATTGATGGTAAAACATATAATTGCAGGGAGGATTTATAGTAGCATGAAGGCATGTAAAAGTCAAGATAAATATAACAACTTAAATTAATGTAAGCTTAAAGGATATAACCCTCACTTCTGTTTGAACTCAATTCAATCCTGGCCCGAGTCCAACGACTCAGTGGCCCTGTGGCACAATCCCTGTTTTCTTCTCCTTGTTTCTCTTTTCTTCCTTTCTCTTTTTTCCTTTCTTTTTCTTTTTTTTTTTCTCCTTCTCCTTCTCTTCTTTTTCTCTTTCTCTTTCTCTTTCTCGTTTCTTGTTGTGGCACATCCAGCAGGGGCTAGCCGTTGCTCTCTCTCTGTTTTTCTTTCCTTCTACCTCTCTTCCTTGCCTCTCTCTCTCTCTCTCTCTCTCTCTCTCGCCATTTTCCTCCAACCATTGGGTGTGGCTATATTTATAGAGGTGTGGGCCTTCCAGGCCCTCCCTGCATAGCTTAACACAGACGTGCTTGTGTAAAGAAAAGAACCAGCGGAGTTTTGCTGCGTCACCCTGTTTCTGCGCAGCTGAATAGGGGAGGTGACCTGCGTATTGATCAAGATCGGGGTGGCCACCGAACCGAACCTTCCGATTTGCCCTCGTGGAAGCGGTCGAAACTCCCCTTGCAGAGGTTTGGATGGTTTGGATCGGATCCGTGATTCCGAGGTGGGCCATCCAACGTGCAGAGATGCCCGGTTCGTTCCGAGTCCCTTCTGTCCGTGTTTGTTGCGGATGCATCAACCTTGCATTAACGGTGGGGCCCTCAGTTTCATTTGGCTGGGAAATCCACTCCTTCCATTAGCTTCTTCGTGAGGTTTTGGCCTAGGAGGAGATATTTTGATTTTGTTTTCAGCGTGGCCCATCGTGGTGATCTCACTGTGACGATCTGAACATCCAGGAGGGTGGGGATGATCTCTCCAATGCGTTCCTAGTGAAGCTAGTTGGGTCTTGGTCGGGGATCTCGTTTGCTTCTGACGGACGATTCAGATCATCCTCATGGGCCAAGTCGGTGGGCCATCGAGTAGGGGCGGCTCTAAGGGGTAGGTAGGTGAGGCAATCGCCTAAGGCCCCCTAATTATGAAGGCCCTATATTATAAAAAAATTAAAATTTCTTAATTATGAAGGTCCTATATTGTAGCAAAATTAAAATTAAGAAGAAGAAAAAAAGCCTAAAATTTTTGAAATAAAACTTATTGAAAGGCCTACAAAATAGGAACATGTAAAAATTAGTTTACAAATTTGAAATTGAAAAAAAATAAAATTGTAGAAACTGGCACTATCAATAATTATAGTCTAACTCTATCATCTCTTTTTAAAATAATAGCATCATTCCCAATAAATTCTTCTCCTAAAACCTAGGACCACAACTACTTACTTTATTGCTAATTAAGTTCTCGAAAAATTAAATTCTAACATCATTTTTCTAAATTAAATTCTAACTTCAATTTTCTAATGGTTGCGTCTGTAGCAAGAAGTTTTTCAAAACTAAAGATTATAAAAAATTATTTACGAACAATTATGTCTCAAGATAGATTAAACGGTTTAATAATTTTATCTATCGAAACTGATTTATTGGGTAAACTTGAATACAAAAAGTTTAATTAGTAATTTTGCATCTAAAAAGGCAAGAATCAAATTTATGGTTTAATTTTGAATTTATTAAATTTTTTTAATTTTTAAACTAAAAAGCCTCATTTTTATGACTTGCCTAAGGCCCCCAAAAATGTTGAGCTGCCCCTGCCATCAAGAGGTTAGCCGGTTCATTTTTAAACTTCCCGCGGTGGGAAAAACGGGAAGGAGAAGGACTCCTTCACTTCTTGCGGGTCAAACTTGGTTTGACCGTTCCCTTGGTTTGGTACAGTGCAGGCGTAATCCTGCTGTGTGCGCGCACAATCTGGAGTGGGGTCAACTGTGATGTTTCTGAGAAATCTACTCCGTCCATCCGTTTCTCCATCTAATTAATTAAGGGATTGAGCCTAAAGTTGAAGTATATCCTACGGTCAAGTGAATCATACTACATGAAATAGTGGGTACTATGGTTTCCATCGTTGAAACCTTTCAAGGCCCTACTGTGATGTTTATTTTTCATCCAACCTATTCATAAGATCATACAGACGTAGATGAAAGTGAATTATTCTACTACGACTACCCATGACCCTTCTTCACTCGATGGACACAAAAATCAACGGTTATGGGGCTGATCTGTAAGTTGGGTCACTTTTACAGTGATGTAAGGGTTGAAATCCGATGTGTATGACTAATTCATGATATAAAGGCATGGTGTAAAATTTCACATTAAACTGATCGTGGGAACCATGTGATCCAGAATTCAGGGGTCTAGGTTAATGACATTTTCATAATTATTGATAATCTAAGAGTTTTGGAAAATCTAATGATTCTAGGCGGTTATAGGCTTGTTTCTAAGTAATTATTACAAAAAGACTTATATCTAAATCATTATGAAGAAAGAGTTATTCACCAAATTAATTCAGGAATGTATATATATCAAACCACACGATGGATGGTCAGATGACATGCTTAAAATAGGAAAACTTGACGGTTAGTAATCTAGTCATGTATGTAAGTGGGTCTATAGTCAGTTTTGTAAACAGATGATCGCAAGTGGATTTTCTTGGACATATGATGATCTTGTCTTAAAATCAACAGTTAAATGACTTTGTCTAGGCATGGAGATTAATATTTCTCATAGTCAGATCGGTGTTGGAGAATGTGTGTAGGGTTAAGATAGATAGATTAGTATTTTACCCATGTGCATAATAGGTTGAATTATATGGTAACGATCGAGAACTTTCAATACTCGAGTATTGAAAAGTTTGGGGTGTTATAAGCTGTTGCTTGAGTTTTTTTTTTTAATGGGCTTTGGGCTTGGGATTTGTCTTAGGTTTGACTTTGGTTTGGTTTTGGGCTTGATTGGATCAGGTGGATTAACTTGGTGAGCTGACTGAGTGAGTTGACTGGGTGAGCTGATTGGTTGACTAGGTTGACTAGGTTTTAGGATTTTTGGGTTCTAAGGCTTAGAGTTTAGGGTTAGGGTTTGGTGGAGTTTACTCGGTCCAACTTGATCAGCTTGCCAGTCTAGGGTGGGGTTTCTACAAATCCACGCGAATTGGAACCCTCATTTGTGTTTGACATCATGTACATGGAATTAATTAAAATAAAAAAAATTGCATTGTAAAGTAAAACCACATTAGCATATATTAAATGGATTCTATGGATTCTCAAATGTGGCCCACGGTGATGTTTATGTGAAATCCATCCCCATCACCACACGCATCACTCCACTTTAGCCGCAGGGCTAAAAAATCAGCTATCGATGATTTAAGTGGACCATATAAAGGGAAATAGTTAGGAAAGGTTTGCCCACTTTGATTTTTTTTAAAGGCCCACCATGATGATTATATGAGATCCACTCCAACCGTTAGATGCCAAGCTAAAACTTAGGCTCTGGATAAAAATTAGGCCCATCCATGATTCGGGCAAGCCACACGAAGGAAAATAGTTTGGTGGGCGACCATTGTCCCATATGTTGTTTTCCTTTGTATGTCTACCTGAATCATGGACATGGTTGATTTTTAGGCCCGACAAGTAAATAGGGTGACGTGCCTAGTGATTAAGGTGAATTTCACTTAAATATCACAATGGGGCTCACTAATTCTTGAAGTCAAATTCAAAAAAATTTCATGTAAAAGTCACTCACACGAACCATATGCATAAATATAAAAATTCTCACACATGAACTACCATGATATTTTGAAAAATCCACCCCAATCATTAGGTGCGTCACCTAATTTTAGTCAAGGATCCAAAAATTAGTCCGATTTGTGATTCAAGTAGGTAATAAAAGAGAAAGAATATATAAGACAACATTCACCCTGCAAAATATTTCCTTTCGTGTGTCTCACCACTCACAACTAAAATGAGGTGACACACCTAGTGATTGGGGTTGATTTTACTTAAAAATCATGGTGGGGCTCACTAATCCGTCAAGTCAAATTCAGGCTGATTTTTCATGCCTGACATCAACATACATAATTCATGGTAATCCGTATTAAAATCATGCATTGTCTAACTGATTTCAAAACATAATCCATTTACGACACACATCCAACCAAAAGCAACCACTATTTTCTATTACTACCAAATTCATACTGCCAAACAATCCCTTATTAACCCACCTTTAAACTAAGATTCAAATAAGTGGTGTCCTAAGAAAAAAGATAGACCCGACAAAATCCCAACCCAAGCCCCATTCAATGAAGCACATTGATACAACAAAAATTAATTACTGGCAAGTGTTATAAGCCCGTCTGGTTTCCAAATTTTCTATGAAATGACTTGTTTGGTTTTCAAATTTTTTATAAAATGCAAAGTAAATGAGCAATAATTATCATTTCCCTGTGTTTAAAATTATGCCTCATAAATAGAGAGTAACGTGCACTTGTAAAGAAAGTAAAGTACTTGAGTACTTTATAAATATTAAAATTTTATAAAATTATTATTTTTACTGTAATTTGCGGTGAAACAAAATAATAAAATCCTCATTCTCATTAAATGTAACTAATGTTACTACCCAATTAGGTAAGTAAATCATCATTATCCATTTAACAGTGTAATTGGAAAATCCAACTGACAGTATTGATTCGCTGAGTAAAGGTTGTGAATGTGAAGAAGGGGTGGACCCCTCCATCTCATTAACGTGATCTACGCCGCAATAAACTTTTGGGACACGTGTCCAACAACAGATCACATCCCATTATGAAGAACTGAGCTGGAGGACCATCAAGAGAACTGCCATTGGTGTTATTGTAATTATAAAAGATGGGAAGGGCAATAAAGGAAACTCGACCACGACCGAGATCTTGCACCGCGGACGGGTCATGTCAACGGTCAAATCATGGGCTCACGTGCGGTTACCCGTAACGCCAGGCATTTGGAAATGACAGCAACTGAATGTAGATCGCACGTGCACCTTGCTTCCAAAAGAAGCGACGACCAATGCTTTTGTCGGCAATTTCCGAGTTTTATATGCTAGAAATCTTTTATACTCCGCCAGAGTAGGATGGTTCATACGCATGCAAACTCATAAAATTTAGACAGGTTCTCCATGTCTCAAGCTAGACCGTCCAAATTGTGGCCACCACCTCCATGGATCAATTATTCTAGAGATGTGCGTTTACATGGTAATTCTATTATCACAACTTTTGATAGTATCAGGCTGCTGTGGGGCCCACATCAACTCTGCTTCCGATCCAACCCGTCCATTTCATGCATCCTTTTTTGTTCATCCAGATGGCAAAAATTCAGCTTGAATAGAAACAAAAGTGGGCCACAACACAACACAAGGAACATAAAGCAACATGTGGGGAGGGACACCCACCCAATAAAACTTTTCACAGTTTGCTTGTCTAAGTGCCATCTAATCCATTCATTAGATGTTGGCCCACCATAGTAAAGGTTCAAACAAAACATCAGGTCATTCCAGTATCCAAGTGGGCCACACCGTGCGAATTTAGTAGTCTTAGGCATGATTTTACATTGTCAATGTGTTGTGGCCAACCTATGTTTTGGATAGGCCTGATTTTTTATTTCTAGAGGAAGAATCAGGGGAAGAGAAATATGGACGGGGTGGATCAGATTCACAGTTCATGTGAGCCCCACATTAGCCGTACCGGTTCCATACAATGGCACCTCTATTCTAAAGCCATACTGCACGATCGTCCCAATAGACGATTGATGGACAATTAGTGGACGGTTGAAATGAAAACCTGTCAACTGAAATAGTTAGATTGTCCAACTAATTCGATTTTGGATCTTAGCTCATCTAGTGATGGTTTCCATACTTTCGACGGTTCAATTTCAGCCACGTATTTTCTCTGTGTCACAATATTCGAGTACTCTGCCAGAGTACTAAATAAACCCCCGTTTTATATTTCTACTCTCAATGCAACAAGTCTTCCCCTACGACACGCCAAGTGCGCAATGCGCACGTAAGCATGGCATCTGTGGTGGGCCCTGCACCAATCACCAGACAAAGTCAACAGCATGAACAGTTGATCAATGTACTTTGATATGATCTGAACCGTTCAAACAGTGGAAAATACCACGGATGATTGATAACCCAAAAATCGTATTGATTGAACATTTACAACTGCTTTTCCAGATTAAAATGGTATGAAAAGACGAACCGCAGAAAATTTTGACAATTGAGCCATCTGCCCTCCATTAATTTATTTATCAACCGTTCAATGGTGCAAAAAATCGTTTAGCCGCGGGTTAGTTGAGAACCGGCCACACCCAAGACGGTGTGTCCCTTTATGGACCTACCTTGATTTATGTATTTTATAACCAGGTTGTCCATCCGTTTTTCCAAATTATTTTATGTCATGATCTTATAGACACTCCACCCAAGCTAGTAAATTAATAAGGCAGGGATGATGAGGACCAGTATATGGCCCACCAGCCATTTGAAGCCCACCCCTTTTTAAGCTTCCAAGAATACTCCCATGTGTACGAATGACTTTTCAAGGGACCAAAATACCCCCGTCATTCATCCCTTCGGGAAGCCGATTGGCTGGTGTGCGAAGATGAGTACTGACGCTCCTCGACATGGCCCCCACGATGATGTATTTATTATATCCACACTGTTCATCCATACTTCGAAATCATTTCAGAGCATTAACGGAAAAAAAGAATCATATTCAAAGATCAACTGGACCAAACCACAAATAGCAGTAGGAAACTTGATTTTTACTGTTAAAAATTTCATAGGGCCCACCGTAACATTTATTTTCCATCCAATCCATTCATAAGGTCACAAAGACCTGGATGAAGAGGAAAAACAAATTTCATAATGATCCAAAACTTCTTGACCCCTAGAAGGGTTTCGATGGTAGACGTCCAATCCTCCACTGCCTTTTACAGTGTGGTCCACTTGATAGCTAGATCTATCTTATTTTTCGTCCCAAGCCTTAATACGAGTTCGCCAAATAGATGGACGGTTTGGATATAATACATACCTCATAATGGGACTCACAAAAAGTGGCAGGGATTACAACAGGAAAGAGGAAAAAAAAAAAAAAAAGACAGTGAGTTGTACTTCGATATATCGAAGGTCTTTCGATTAATCGAAAAAGGTCTAGAACTGTCCAGCAAGTTTGCCTCAAAAATTTTGTAATTTTCGATTAATCGAATGTCTTTCGATTAATCGAAAAAGGTATTTTACGTTTAGCTACGGATTATAACTGTAGCCATAACTGTAGTCTGTGCCAATCTATGAAATTTTTTATTTTTTATTTTATTTTTTACATGGAGAACTTTATTCTACCTACAATTTTCTCAAATACATATTTATATAAATATGTATATATATAAACATATAAAATGTATGGAAATGACCATGAAGTGAAGCAGATTGACCGTGAAATGCATGGAAATGACCGTGAAGTGAAGCGGATTGACCACGAAATGCATGGAAATGACCGTGAAGTGAAGGGAATTGACTATGAAATGCGTGCAAATGACCGTAAATCAACACAGAATTGTTTGGAATAACCGTGAAATGCATGAAAATGACCGTGACTTGAAGCGAAATGACCGTGAAATGCATTGAAATGACCATGAAATGCATGGAATTGATTCCTTAACCACTTTACCATAACATTTTGTATCCAAAATAGCCCACAAGAAGTCCACGCATTTCACGGTCAATTCCCTTCACTAACACGGTCATTTCCACGCATTTCACGGTCAATTTCCTTCACTAATACGGTCATTTCCACGCATTTCACGGTCAATTCCCTTTACTTCACTCTCATGTACCAAAAAATGAAGTAGATCCAAAGCTCGATGTGACCCATAATAGAAAACAGTAGAGATTGAATGCCATCACAGTGGAAACAGTCGGGGTCGACCGGGTCTTACCGTGAAGTGAGACGATTAGACTGCGAAATGCGCGGAAATGACCGTGAAGTGAAGGGGCATGACTGTGAAATGCGCTGAAATGACCGTGAATCAACACGGAATATGTGGAAATGACCGTGATATGCATGAAAATGGGGGTGAAGTGAAATGATTGGACCGCGAAGTGCACGGAAATGACCGTGAAGTGAAGACGCGGGACCGCGAAATGCGTCAAAATAACCGTGAATCAACACGGAATATGCGGGAATGACCGTGATATGCATGAAAATGGGGTGAAGTGAAGCGATTGGACCGCGAAATGCACGAAAGTAACCGTGAAGTGAAGACGCGGGACCGCGAAATGTGTCGAAATGACCGTGAATCAATACGGAATATGCGGGAATGACCGTGATATGTAAGAAAATGGGGGTGAAGTGAAGCGATTGGACCGCGAAATGTGTGGAAGTGACCGTGAAGTGAAGATGCGGGACCACGAAATGCGTCGAAATGACCGTGAATCAACACGGAATATGCGGGAATGACCGTGATATGCATGGAAATGGGGGTGAAGTGAAGCGATTGGACCGCGAAATGCACAAAAGTGACCCTAAAGTGAAGACTCGGGACCGTGAAATGCGTCGAAATGACTGTGAATCAACACGGAATATGCGAAAATGACTGTGATATGCATGGAAATGGGAGTGAAGTGAAGCGATTGGACCGCAAAATGCGTGAAAGTGACCGTGAAGTGAAGACGCGGGATTACGAAATGCATCGAAATGACCGTGAATCAACACGGAATATGCGGGAATGACCGTGATATGCATGAAAATGGAAGTGAAGTGAAGTGATTGGAGCTCGAAATGCACGGAAGTGACTGTGAAGTGAAGACGCGAGACTGCGAAATGCGTTGAAATGACCGTGAATCAACACGGAATATGCGAGAATGACTGTGATATGCATGGAATCATTCCCGCATATTTTGTGTTGATTCACGGTCATTTCGACGTATTTCGCGGTCCCGCATCTTCACTTCACGGTCACTTCCGCGTATTTCGCGGTCCAATCGCTTCACTTCACCCTCATTTCTATGCATATCACGGTCATTCCCGCATATTCCGTGTTGATTCACGGTCATTTCAACGCATTTTGCGGTCTCGCGTCTTCACTTTACGGTCACTTCCACGCATTTCGCGGTCCAATTGCTTTACTTCACCCCCATTTTCATGCATATCACGGTCATTTCCACATATTCTGTGTTGATTTACGGTCATTTCGATGCATTTTAAGGTTCCGCGTCTTCACTTCACGGTCACTTCCGCGCATTTCGAGGTCCAATCGCTTCACTTCACCCCCATTTTCATGCATATCATGGTCATTCCCGCATATTTCGTGTTGATTCACGGTCATTTCGACGTATTTTGTGATCCTGCGTCTTCACTTCACGGTCACTTCCGCGTATTTCACGGTCCAATCGCTTCACTTCACCCCCATTTCCATGCATATCACGGTCATTCCCGCATATTTCGTGTTGATTCACGGTCATTTCGACGCATTTCGCGTTCCCGCGTCTTCACTTCACGGTCACTTTCACGCATTTCGTGGTCCAATCGCTTCACTTCACCCTCATTTCCATGCATATCATGGTCATTCCCGCATATTTCGTGTTGATTCACGGTCATTTTGACGCTTTTCGCGGTCCCGCGTCTTCACTTCACAGTCACTTCCGTGCATTTCGCGGTCCAATCGCTTCACTTCACCCCCATTTCCATGCATATCACGGTCATTCCCGCATATTCTGTGTTGATTCACGGTCATTTCGACACATTTCACGGTCCCGCGTCTTCATTTCACGGTCACTTTCGCGCATTTCGTAGTCCAATTGCTTCACTTCACCCCCATTTCCATGCATATCACGGTTATTCCCGCATATTCCGTGTTGATTCACGGTCATTTCGACGCATTTCGCGGTCCCGCGTCTTCACTTCACGGTCACTTCTACACATTTCGCGGTCCAATCGCTTCACTTCACCCCCATTTCCATGCATATCACAGTCATTCCCGCATATTCCGTGTTGATTCACGTCATTTTGATGCATTTCGCGGTCCCGCGTCTTCACTTCACTTCACGGTCACTTCCGTGCATTTCGCGGTCCAATCGCTTCACTTCACCAGCTTCCCACCTTCACATTCACCCCATTTCCATGCATATCACACGGTTATTCCCTCCCGCATATTCCGTGTTGATTCACGGTCATTTCGACACATTTCGCTGTCCCGCGTCTTCACTTCACGGTCACTTCTATGCATTTCGCGGTCTAATCGCTTCACTTCACCCCCATTTCCATGCATATCACGGTCATTCCCGCATATTCCGTGTTGATTCACGGTCATTTCAACGCATTTCACGGTCATGCCCCTTCACTTCACAGTCATTTTCGCGCATTTCGCGGTCTAATCGCTTCACTTAACGGTCATTTCCTTACATATCACGGTCATTCCCACCTATTCCGTGTTGAATCACTGTCATTTCGATGCAATTCACTGTCATGCCTAGGGCTGAAAGTCGGGCGGGTTGGTGCTCGGCCCTAACCCAACCTAAGGTTCATATACCTCAACCCTAACCCAACCCAACCCAATCTCAGGTTGGGAATTCTCAACCCAAGCCCAACCCAAGCAGGTTCGGTCGGGTTGATCGGGTTGGTCGGGTATATACATGCTAATATTTTCATTATTACATTAGTTTATTATATTTTAATATAGGACTTATTTTTTGTATCTATAATTTTATTAATTATAATGTGATTATTCATTATAAGAACTTTATTTTTTCCTTTGAAAATCAAGCTAAATATAAGATAACTAAAACCCCCTTTAAAAGTCATGTAGCATAGCACGAAGTCTATTTGGGAGAGAGAATCTGACAAATCTTGTTAGCTTCAGTCCTTGGAAATGACGTGGACAAATGAGACTCGACATCACTAGTGTGCCTTCGATACAAACGATCCACACTCAATTATAATTTATAAGTAACTTATATATTGATCGGGTTCGGGTTGGGTCGGGCAACCCGAGACCTCAACCCGAGCCCAACCCAAGTTTTATCGGGTTGGTGTTTGTATAGCCCAAGCTTAAGATCGGACCCGAAATATCCTGCCCGAGCCCAACCCAATGTCGGGTCGGTTGGGTTGAACCCTCCCAACTTTCAGCCCTAGTCATGCCCCTTCACTTGACGGTCATTTCCGCGCATTTCGCGGTCCAATTGCTTCACTTCATGGTCATTTCCATGCATACACGGTCATTCCCGCAGATTCCGTGTTGATTCACAGTCATTTCGGCGCATTTCATGGTCATGCCCCTTCACTTCACGGTCATTTCTGCGCATTTCACGGTCCATTCGCCTCACTTCACACTCATTTCCATGCACTTCACGGTCATTTCTGGCGCATTTCACGGTCATGCCCCTTCACTTCACGGTCATGATTGAAATTGACCGCAAAGTGAATGAAATGGATTTTCGACCATCGACTTGATGGAATCTTGGAAAATAACTAGGTTAGTTGGCTAAAGTAGCTTCTCCTACCCCAAAATCATATAGGGTACATCAAGTAACTAAGTTTGGTTTAGAAGATATTCTTGTTAAATGAATAAAGAAAGAAATGAAAAAAAGAGAGAATTTTTTTTTTATATGCTTATATATACATATTTATATGAATATGTATTTGAGAAAATTTTAGGTAGAATAAAGTTCTCCATGTAAAAAATAAAATAAAAATAAAAAAATAAAAAATTTCGTAGATTGGCACGGACTACAGTTATGGCTACGGTTATAATCCGTAGCTAAAGGTAAAATACCTTTTTCGATTAATCGAAAGACATTCGATTAATCAAAAATTGCAGGATTTTTTAGGCAAACTCGCTGGACAGTTCTGGACCTTTTTCGATTAATCGAAAGGCCTTAGATATATCAAAGTACATATCGAAAGACCTTCGATACATATCAAAGGACATATCGAAATGGCAGGGGCGAGGGCTATGGCTACGGTTATTATCCGTAGCCATAGACAACCCTGTAGCAATAAGTTCCTCGTTTTTTTTTTTTTTTTTAAAAATTTATTATTATTATTATTATTATTATTATTATTATTATTTTTTTGTTGTTGTAAGCCCATCGCTTTTTGTGGGTCCTATTATGAGTTATGTGTTATATCCACAAACCGTCCATCTTTTTGGCGAACTCGTATTACAGCTTCAGACAGAAAATAAGACAGATCTAACTATCAAGTGGACCACACTTTAAAAGGCATTGGGGAATTGGACGTGTACCATTGAAACCCTTTTAGGGGTTGCAGAAGTTTTGGATCATTACAAAATTTGTTTTTCCTCTTCATCCAAGTCTTTGTGACCTTATGAATAGATTGGATGGAAAATATATGTTGTGGTGGGCCCTATAAAATTTTTAATGGTGAAAATCAATTTTGCCATTGCTCTTTGTGGTGTGGTCCAAGTGATCTTTGGGTATGATTTTTTTCCGATAATGCTCCTAAATGATCTCGAAATATGGATGAACGTTGTGGATATAATAAATACATAACTGTGGGGCCCATGCAACGTCGATATCTTTTGAACCGTTCGTACAACTCGGAGTTCGAGGAGCGTAAGCGCTCGTCTTCGAGCACCAGGCGATTCGCCTCAGGAAGGAAAGCAGGGGCATTTTTGACCTGAGAAATGGGGCCGTACAGCTGGGGAGTATTCTTGGAAGGTAAAAAACGAGTGGGCTTAAAAAGGTTGTGGGCCATATACTGGTTGTACAGTTGGAAATTTCTCATAAATGGTCCTTGGGAACTAAACCTGAACCCCGTACCCTACCCCAAACCTCAGCCAAACCAAACTTAGGTTACCCACTACTCTTAAAAGCCTAGAAAGCCTAAAAACCCACATCCAGAGCCCAAAATAAAGCCTGCAAGCTAAAGTTTGGAGTCAACAAAATCTGGGCGGTAATCGGACTACCGCCGGCGGTAATCCGATTACCGTCCTCTCTCGACAAATTTGCCCTTCTTAGCATACAGTTGTTCCTCCCTCCCAAAGTCAACTTTCCCATATAATTACCCCCAGAATTCACCCTATTTATCATCCTACTAAGCCCAAAAGACCAATAAGGTAGCGTCATGTGGCATTACCCTTTCCTCAACCTATCTCAAGTTGTCACATCATCATTCACCCTTCAAAACCCTTAGAATTACTAAAATGTCATCCCAAGAGGCTATAAATACCCCTCCCATCTTCTCATTTCACACCAACTCAACTACTAAGGAACCACCACCAGGAAGAAGGAGAGTGAAAAAGAGAGAGAGTAAGCAAGTGAGAGTGAGGAGTGTTCGAGCTTTTAAGTCTCTATCCTTCTAGCCTCCTCAGTCATCCCTTAGCTTATTGTAAATGCTATCTTATCTAGCTCTTAGATTTGTCAAATTTTGTAGTCCAAAACCTCTTGGAATCTATATCTTGTGTAGCTCAACTTTATATCATCCTTGCCTACATTCAAGAAGTTCACATTCAAGTTCAAGCAGTTCAAATTCAAGTTCAAGAAGTTCAAGTACAAGAATAAGAGATTCAAGTTCAACATCAAGTACTAGATCAAGTTTTCAAGCTTCAACTATGTCAAGACAGTGTGTATTACTTAAGAATACATGCTCAAGTAATCTTCTCAAGCTTAAGCTCATATATTCAAGTTGAAAGTCAAGTCACAAGCTCACTATCTCAAGCTCATTTTTGAATATACAATGACAAGCTTCAAAGTACTTTAAAATGACAAGCTTCAAAGTACTTCAAGATAAACTATCAACCGAAGCGAACGATGTTTCAATGTTAAATTTTCACCTATAAGGTATGAATGACCCTAGATTGACCATAGGTTAAGTCATATTGATTGCATACTTAATTTGGGTCATTATATAATTTTATAGACTTTTCTCGATTAGTCCTAGCCTATGTTCGACTAGTCCAAGTACTGGCTCGACCAGTCTAAGGTTTGTTGTGAATTTTCAGAATTTCTATTGGACCATCGAACGGTCCTGAAGACTGCTCGACCAGTCGAGTGAACAGTGCTCGACAGACTCCACTCAAAGTCCAGCAACCTTTGTGGGTCCCACTCGACCAGTCGAGCAGGCCACTTGACCAGTCGAGCAAGCTATTCGACCAGTCGAGGATCGATCTTATCTTATCGCGCTCAGAATTTTGAATTCTTGTTAGTCCTTCAACCAGTCGAACAGACCAGTACTGGGCCAGTCGAGTGAACAGTAATTTTGCTTATAAATTGAGAACGATTTTCAGAGTTTTTCATTCCATTCCAAGATATTCAAGTCACAACTCTGAGAGAACTTGTCCCCACATTTGAGAAGATAATTGGTTAGTATTTAAGATTCTTTTAATAGCTTTTTGCATTTGATTTTGTGATCTCTATTCAATTCTATTTCTTTTGTAAATGGAATATTGATATTACCTTTTTTGAGATCAAAATCAAATCAAGCTAGCCTAGGTCAATTTAATCTAAAAATCATTTAGATCTAAGAATTCTTTCATATGTGAGTTTATACATTGAACATTTACATCGAATTGGTTCTACCGGGCTTCATCAAAAGAAGAATCATCAGATAAGTACATTTTGATTGTCTGTATTTGGTTTATAAGATTGCCAGAAAATCTTTCATTTTTGGTTTTAATTGAGATAGTTAGAAACTCTCAGTGAGTGAGGTTTTTAATTGTGGTAGCCCTTTTTGAAAACACAATTGTGAAGGTTTTGGGTGAACTTTGGAAAACCTATTTCATAGTGAAAGCCAATATCCTGAGGGTGAGAATATTGAGAGTGGAGTAGTTGTGTGGCTGTTTTCTAACAGTTGGTGTACACACAAGCGAACCACTATAATTGTTGGAGTTGTGGATGGTTGAATGTACTTAAGTGTGTGAATGTTGTAATTTATTTTCAGTATTTGTGGTGAATGATTGTAATTTATTTTCTGTACATGTGGTGAATTTTGTAATAGTAGTAGATATTAATTTCTGTTTTATTCTTTATTCCTCTGTATCGGTTTGGGATTTTGATACACAGACCGTTCTAGAAATCAGGTTGTCCTACCATAAGCCATTGGTTTTTGGTGTAAGGTTGTCCTTAGAACAACATCTGTATCAACCTCTCAATAATTATGCATATGAGATTGCTATTCATTTCTGCTATTTGAATTGATAAATGCATCTTTACTTATTTCTTTCTTATTCCCGCATTAAAATTTTAATTTGGTATAGTCCTAATTCACCCCCCCCCCCCCCCCCCCCCCACCCCCCCCCCCCTCTAGGAACCCTTAGCTAGGCCTTTTCACTTACTTCCATCTGAGTTAAACCTCCCAACCATAATACACCAAAACATCCAAGCCTGTGCAGTCAAAGATCACATACCCATCATTAACACTCACATCGCATCATTACTTCCTTTCTCAACCCCCCTGATCCTCTAGTTCATCATTGAATGTATGCTCTGTGACTTATCAGAACACTGGATCCTGTTACATCAGAAATTCATGGTAGGTTAGTCCATATTTCATCATCATTATCTGCTTAAAATT